>VMDO01004134.1:0-54746 GCA_007922755.1 Pedetes capensis
ACAACAGGTGAAACACTATTGCCAGTGCTTCTCTGCTGTTCATAGGGTTTTCAATGGCAGATTGATTTTTGGGAGGGGGTTGCCAGGTCCTTCTCCCAAGCCTACAGCTTCTGGTGTTCCCAGGCAGTCTCCCATCGAGGTACTAACCAGGCCTGACCCTGCTTAGCTTCCGAGATCTGATGGGATCGGATGCCACAGGGCTACAGCTGCAGGCATATATATATATATATATATATATATATATATATATATATATATGATATAATATAAATGTATATATATATATATATTTATATTCCTGCAAGTAAGGCACGGGTTCTACCACTACCTCTTCTAGTTTTACCTCCAGCACGGTAGGCAGAGGCAGAAGTGGCTCTGGAGATTCTGCCATGAAGCAAGTGCAGATAGATGGCTTGGCAGTATTAAAGGTAATCAAACATTATTGAGAAGGACAAGGAACTGAGGTTGTTCAAGGAGTGCTTTTGGGCATTGTTGTAGAGATTGGCTTGAAATTACCAACTGGTTTCCATTCTCCCAGAACACAGAGGATGATGCTGACTTTTGACAAAGTCCAATATCAGGTGGAAATGATGAGGACCTTTTGCCATATAAACATTGATCATATATCTCCATGTGGCCTGGTACCAGTCCACACATTATGGCTTGTTCATCACCAAGGCACTTCTGGAGTCTCAATTCAGTTATCAACATGCCATTGAAAAATCTATTGTTCTAATTTACAATCCTGTAAAAACTGCCCCAGTGTCTTTCTCTCTAAAGGCATACGGACTGACTCCTAAATTGATGGAAGTTTGTAAAGAGAATTTTCCCCCTAAGGCATTGAAAAAGGCAAATACCACCTTTGAGCACATGTTTAAAGAAGTGCCTATTGTAATTAAAAATTCACATCTGAACAATATCATAATGTGGGAGCTTGAGAAGAAGTCAGCTATGGCATATAAATGTGAATTTCTCAGTCTTGGTGGCATCATTAGGGGAAGACTCTATAGTTGCTGATGGACAGAGTAGATGAAATGAGCCAAGACATAGTTAAATATATACATCTGGAATACTAGTAAAGAGCAGCAGCAAAAACATCAGCATCAACAGTGTCACCAGCAGGAGAATATGCAGCTAGAGAGGCAAAGAGAACCCCCACTCTGTGAGGAAGACCTGTCTAAACTCTTCAAGCTCCCTCCCAGGCCCCTGCCACGATGGATGCACTGCTTATTTCATGCCAGATTAATACTTACTGCCAGAACATCAAGGAGTTCACTGCCCAAAACGTAGGGAAAATCTTCATGGCTCAGGCTTCTCAAGCATATAACAACTAAGAAAAAAGTTTCTGACAGACGGGTGCTGTGGCGCACACCTGTAATCCCAGCGACCCAGGAGGCAGAGGCAAGAGGATCACAAGTTCCAGACGAGAGACACTCTGCGTTATGTAGTGAGACCTTGTCTCAAAAATTTAAAAAAATGAGCTGGCGGTGCAGCTCAGTGGTACAGAACTTGCAAAGCATATAAGCACGAGGCCCTGGGTTCAACCCCCAATACTGCCCCCCCCCCCAAAAAAAAAGTTTTCCAGAAAAGGAGTTAATTTGGACTCCTGATACCACACAAGGGCAACTCTTAGAAGAAATATATTTGGATATTAGAAGGCTCAGAGGATTCCTTTATTGTCATTGCTCTCTTTGGCTAAGTCTTTCTAACCAATAATAAAATAAAATGAAATCCTAACTACTGAATATATATTATATTACAGATAATCACTTCTTCTTTTTTTTTTTTTTTTTGGCCTGCCGCCATTCCACTGTGGCATCCAATCCTGTCAGATCTCGGAAGCTAAGCAGGGTCAGGCCTGGTTAGTACTTGGATGGGACACCTCCTGGGAATACCAGGTGCTGTAGGCTTGGGAGAAGAACCTGGCAACCTACTCCCAAAGAACAATCAGCCATTGAAAACCCCATAAATAGCAAAGAAGCATTGACAATAGTGTTTCGCCTGTTGTACATAGGGTCACCATGAGTCAGACACCAACTTGACAATGCCTAACAACAACAACAACAGTCACTGTTTTAGCCTAGGCACACAGTAGTTTATATTCAGAGATAAATGCAGCCAGTTGAAGCATATATTTTTTTTTTTTTAATGTACTGGGGGGTTAAATTCAGGGCCTCACACAAGCTAGGCAAGTGCGTTACGACTGTGTTGTTAACTCCAACTTTTGTTTTTCTTCTTAGTTTTGAGACAGTGTCTTGCTAAGTTGTGCAAGCTATCTCTGGCCTCAAATTTGGGATCCTCTTGCCTCAACTTTATCAGTCGCTGGGATTACAGGCATGTGCCATGGTACCTGGCAGATTATCTATCCTCACCATGATACACATCCAGGGACCTTTTCATCTCCAAGTACTTTTTGGCCTATCTTCCTGCTGATGGTCTATGCTTTAATCAGACACCTTCTTGAAGGCTAGCATGCATATTACTTAGCAAGTTAATACATTTAGATTTTCATAAGCTGATTCATAACAATCTGTTTTGTACTGTATCCTCATATATAGAAAATAATGAATTGGTAAACATCATTTTTCACCAGTTGTCTAAATCACATTTAGCATTTATATTTTGTGGAGAGGGGAGTGTCAGGGGTAAGTACTATTATTAACAGTCACTCCCTAAAAATATACTTATAAAAAGAAAACAAAACAAAAATCCCAGTGTTAAGGCATGTATACAAGCTTTATTAGATATTTAACAATGGGCTAGGCCGCAGGGGTGTCCTCCCTTTTGGCTTCTCTGAGCCACATCAAGTAAAGAGGAACTGTCTTGGGATGTATATAAATTATCTGATATAGCTAGTGCATATACATAATAGGAGGGGACCACAAAGAAAATAAATGCTAAAAAACACAGGTTAAAAGATTTTATGGGGCCACATTACTGTCTCCAGTCCATAGCCCATAGGTTAGACATGCCTGGCTGGGGATTCCAGGAAATGTTTAATACAACAAAATGAAAAGAAACACTGGGGTGAGTTAATGGGTGAATATACTTCATTTTTAGTACACCATCTGTTTGCCTGTCCAGTCAGTATTTACTGGACACGTACTGTGTATCAGAGACCCGTTACTTACTGAGGAGCAAATACAAACAGTCCTTATTCTCCTGGGTTTTATGGTCTAGTGAAGAAGACAAAACACTCAGATCGTAAGTAGATGCAAAATTGCAGTTGTGACAAATGTGATGAAAAGTTACTTTTCATGTAATAGAGGAGAATAGTTAGGGAAGGTTTCTGAGAAATAATGGTTGAACTGAGCTCTGAAGGAAGAAGGAAATTTAGAGTGATGAGTGTCTCATACAAGGAGGAATGCAGGTGCTGTGGTGATTGGAGAGACCATGGTTCTTTAAATCAGCATTCCCTAACCTTTTTGGCACCAGGGACCAGTTTCACAGAAGATAATTTTTCCATGGATTGGAGGCAGAGCTCAGGCAGTAACACAACAATGGGGAAGTGGCTGTAAACCCAGGTGAAGTTCTCTTGCTTGCCCTCTGCTCCCCTCCTGACCAGAAGCCCAGTTCCTAACAGTCCTACAAGTCTGTGGGCTAGGGATTGGGCCCCCTGCTTTAAGTGATCTGAGAGAGATCAGTGAGGCTAACAAAGTAGTGTTTTAGGTGGAGTCTGTGTATGACTTTAGAGGAACTTTGACCTCTATTCTGAGAGCAGTAGGAAGCTATTGAAGGGGTGTTCAGGTATGTGGGGGAAGAGTGTAGTATTGAATTTCTTTTGAAAGGATTGCTCTACCTTTTGGGTAGAGAACAAATTAAGATTTTGCTTACTAATTCTGTACAGTAGAGAAAAAATGCTCTTAGACTAGGATACTGCCAGTAGACATGGAAAGAAGTGAACAAGTGTTATCAGTGTTCACATAGAAAATATATTCATCACAACTTGGTAATGTGTTGATGATGGGAAGATAAGAGAGGTAAGGGTCAGGATCTGTCTTAAAGAACTAGAAAAATGGGCCATGCCATTAGCTGGGATAGTGAAGCCTAAGAGAGGATTAGATTTTGGAAGAGAATTCATTTTTGATGATGATATATTCAAGGTAACCTTGAGACATCAAACAGGAACTTTCAAGTAGAACTTGGAATTGAAAAGGAGACCTAGACTAGAAATACAAATTGTGAACCATTTATATACAAGTAATTTCCCCTGTCAACATGTTGTTGGGTGCTATCAAGTCAGATCTGACTCATGTTGACCCTCAGAGTTTTCAATGGCTGATTGTTTTGAGATTGTTTGAAGAGTGGGCCTCTATGCCCTTTTCCCATTTTTATGGTGCTGGGAATTGAACCCAGGGCCTCAGAGTGCACAGCAGCACACTACCAACTGAACTAAACACTATGTAAACCTAGCTGTTAGGTGGAGATTACACAGCAGGTTAAAAGTCTTTAAGAAAATATTCAAGGATAGAGGAAGATAAGCCTGAGAAGCAGTCTGAGAAGTAGAAGGGTTGTGATGACTACCTACAAAGTTTTAGGCCAAGACTACTAAAATGTATGGCTAAGCTTACCTTGATGTACCCTCCCCTCTCCCAAATGATCAACAAATGTATACATTATGCCTTTATTAACATTTATCTTATACTTGTTTAGCCTGCAGCCATACCACTGGGGTGGCTGATCCTGTCAGATCTCAGAAGCTAAGCAGGGTCAGGCCTGGTTAGTACTTGGATGGGAGACCACCTGGAAATACCAGGTGCTGTAGGCTTGGGAGACAGACCCAGCAACTCATTCCCCCCAAAACAGTCAGCCATTGAAAATCCTATGAATAGCAGAGAAGCACAGCAATAGTGTTTCATCTGTTGTACATAGCATGCTATGAGTCAGACACTGACTTGAATGGCACCTGATAACAACAACATACTTATTTAACTTCCTTGTTCCATATAGGAAACTTAATGATGGGAAAGCACAAATTCTATGCTAGATCTAGATTTGAGTCTAAACTCTTTCTATCTATCTTGAACTGCTGAAAGATGTTAATAAAATTCTATCTGTATTAGTTTACTAGGAATGGCATAATAAAATACTACAGACCATAAGAACTACACATTTCTTTTCTCACAGTTCTGCAAACTAAAGTCCAAAATCAAGGTGTTTGATTTCTTCTGAAGCCTACCTCCATGGCTTGCAGATGGTTGCTTTCTCACTATGTCCTCACAGTGTAGCCCATCTGTATGTTCTATGGACTTCATTTTACCTTGATTACCTCTTTAAAGAACATACCTTCATATTCAGTCACATTTCTCAAATACTAAGGATTAGAACTTCAACCTGAAATTTGCTAAGGGGAACACAATTCAATCCATGACTCCCTTCTTGGAAGTATTTTCCCCTATACAAGTAATGTTCAAACTGTTAGTTTCATCAGGAGCCTTTTTTTCCCTCCATGCTAGAGATTGAGCTCAGGCCCTCCTGCAATCCAAGGCAAGCACTCTATCAGTGATCTATATCCTCTCCCAAGAGTCTTTGAAGATAATTTTTATTTTGAGGAAAGTTATAAAACACAAATACTGGATAACTACTTTTGTCAAATTCAAAGCATACTGGGGCTGGGAATATAGTTAGGTGGTACAGCTGTTGGCCATCATGTAGGTGGCCTTGGGCTCAATCCCCAGCATTGAAAAACAAAACAAAATAAAGCAAAACTTCTTTTCACAAGGAAGCATTTCTGATACCAAATTTGAAAACCCAGAAGTCAATGTATGTACCAGCCATCACTCTGAACATTATCTGAAAAGTAAGTTTGTATACTTTTTATCATTAGTTCCACACTTAGGCGCTGAAACATAATGTTAATCAAACTTTTTAGCTTTTTATTTGTAGGCACAAACCATGTCACTGGCATTGGAGTCCTCAAGACCATCTCTAGGTTTAGTGATTGAATAGGAGGGCTTACAGGATTCAGCACATAATTGTACTCACAGCTTCATTACAGCCAAGGAATACAAAGCAAAATTAGCAATGGAGAAAAGTGTGTAGGGTGGAGTCCAGAGGAAATGAGGCACAAGCTTCCAGGAGTCTTCCCCTTGTTGAGTCATATGTTGTTGTTGTTGTTGTTGTTGTTGTTAGGTGCCATCGAGTCAAGTCCAATTCATAGCAACCCTATGTACAATAGAACGAAACACTCTCCAACACTGTGCTATGCCCGGCACTGTTGTCAGTGCTTCTCTGTTATTCATAGGATTTTCAATGGCCGATTGTTGCTTTGGGAGTAGGTTGTCACATCCTTCTCCCTGGCCTGCAGCAGCTGGTATTCCCAGGCGTTCTCCCATCTAAGGATTAACAAGGCCAACCTTCCTGCGTTTCCTGTGATCAGGCAGGATAATTAATTCATTCAACATGTGACAATGAGTATAAAGGATTGTCTTCTAGGCAAACTCATTGGAAGCTCAGTACCCAAGATACTGAATAGACTACCCTCTGTCTAGATCATAACAAAATTCCAAACTCTCAAAAGGAAATAAGTTCCAGCAGAAATTATGTTGTTTTACACAAAGAGTTTAGGTTCAGTGAGCTGTCAGTTAGGCAATGACTGGAACCATCCCTAAGTCCAGGTCCCTTTAAAAATTACTGTGTTTATATCCCCACCTAATCTTCCATTCAGTTTCTTCAAGTATCTAGAAGGTGCTTAGAGGTTCCTTTGTCTTAATAGAAAATAGCGAATTAGGAAATAGTGTGAATTTAAAGTTTTTTTATTTTCCTTTTTAATGTATTAATATGTTCACATAAGTAATGCTTTCCTTTTCTGCTTTCCTTGTTCTCTGTACACATGTAAACTACAAGACTGAAGAAATCTACCTTCTGAAAAACATGTTTGAAGATTATTTGCTCTAAAAGAGCATAGTTCTTTTTTGTTTACTAGATATGTTTAAAGAATTTAGGAGTCCCTTATTACCTGTAATAATTATACAAAAATTTGCCCCCTCCCTTTTTTCTTGACACGGTCTCACAATGTAACCCAGGTCAGCCTTGAACTTGAGATCCTCCTGTCTCAGCCTCCCAAGTGCTGGCATTACAGGTGTGCACCACTACTCCTGGCTTGAGAATATTAAGTTATTGAGTATAGTCCATGGCTTGATTACATGGCAGATCTATTTGTATTGACTTATTTATTATGTATCAGAAAGAATGAATACATCTGGTTATATGGTCTTCATCGGGAAATACTTCAGTAAACATTTCATGCCAGTTTTTCAGTGAGGCCTGGGTTTATATCCTTTAAAAATAGGTCAGATATCTATATGTGGATTTGTGTGTGTGTGTGTGTGTGTGTGTGTGTGTGTGTGTGTGTGTGTGTGTTTTATTCCAGAAGCTAAATAATGCAGAGTAAAACATAATTATACTGTGACACACACTTGCCCAGGCTTCTACCTCTCCTCAAGGTTCCCTTCCCAGTTCTGGCAGAAATAAAAAAAAAAGAAATCCCCAGAAAGTAGGTTTTTAAGTAATCTTTCCTCTCCACCCCCCCATTTTTAATTTTTAGGAACAAGTTCCAGTTCCAGTCTATCATCCAACACCTAGCCAGACTCGGCTAGCAACTCAGCTGACTGAAGAGGAACAAATTAGGATAGCTCAAAGGATAGGCCTTATACAGCATCTGCCTAAAGGAGTTTATGACCCTGGAAGAGATGGGTCAGAAAAAAAGATCCGAGAGTAAGTTTTAATAAATTTGTGCATTGCAGAGGTCTATTTTCAGACATTAGTTTTTGAAAATTTTGCTTTTTCTCATGCACTTTGTAAGTCTATGACATTTATTATCTTGGAACACCTCAATTAATGTAAGAGAATGTTTACATAAAGCAATTAAGAAGAATTTTCATGTAAAAAAAAAAGCTAAGAAATGATAGCATTAATTTTGACCACTATATATACCGCTTGCCCAATTGGATGACAATTGATGGTAGTTAAAACCATTCACTTATGAATGTGAACTACATTAACATTTCTGGTAGCCTTTTGTCAACTGGTTTTTGTAAGGTAGTTTGGCAGTATTTCAAGGACTGAACACCCTTTGGGACAGGAGTTATACGCTTTGAAATAATAGTCCTAGGAATCTCTCTGAAAATGTGTACCTCATTCACCCACACACATGCACTAGAACTTTATGCACAAAATATTCACCATAGTCTTATTTAGTGGGGGAGAAAATGCAAGCTGCTAATCATCCAATAGTAGAGGTATCATTAAGTAAATTGTGATATAGGTATACTGTCTATAAGAATCCCTAATAAGGATAGCCATTCTTTAACTTGAGAATGACCTAACAAACATAGTCTGCCTCCCACAGTGCAATCAATACTATGAAAAGGAAAGGGCCAGGTCACTGGAACCAAGTCTCTGCCCTGGGTTTCTGTATCTGCAAATGTGGGAGCTGGACTGTGATCCATAGACATAATCTTATTTACTCTGTTAATGTGTGGCTGTCTGGGCTATATATCATTTCGTGGTAGTACTTAACATCATAGTCTGTCTAGAACACTGACCTTGAACACTACACACTCGGGTTGCTTCTTGAATTGGTAGAAAAGTGCAATGCACTTGAAACTGAGTAAACAAAGATAGCTATAACTTATAACAACTCTGTAAGTAGGCTGAAATTAGTGGTTCTGTTTTTATGTAAGGTTATTAAAATGCCTGGGCATGGGGGCTTATGCCTGTAATCCCAGCAACTTGGGAGGCGGAGGCAGAAGGATTACAATTCTGAGACCATTCTGCAGACCGAGAGGCAGTCTGCATAACTTAGTGAGACCCTGGCTCAAAGTAAAAAGTAAAAATGGGCTGGAGGTGCACCTCACTGGTACAACCCTTGCAGAGCATACAAGTGTGAGGTGCGAGGCCCTGGGTTCAACCCCAGTACTGCCAAAAAAAGAAAAAAAGAAAAAAAAAAAGATGAAGAAGAAAAGAAAATTATATTACTATAGAATTACACTAAAAACTCAGTGCAAAGAAACAAAATTGATCTAACTCATGCTGTTATACCCAAAGCATCACATTCTTCTCTGGGCGGTGTCTCCTGTAATATGTTAGCTGTTTTACAAGTACAGTAATGGACTTGATCCCTAGTGTGGTCTAGTTCTCTTTGCTGTGTTGATTGTTCATAAGCAGTGAAAATTCCCAGGACAACAAAATAAAATATGTGGATGGATCAGTGGTTTTTGGGAAAAATTCATGATAATGAGGGGACAGGCAAACCACTCTAATGCGTTGTTCCGATTAACATTTTGTAATAGGTTTTTAGTTAGTATTTGGGGGATGCCACTTATTTAACAGTGCCTTCTGATTTCTCTCCCTTGCTTCCACAGGTGTGTGATCTGTATGATGGACTTTGTTTATGGGGACCCAATTCGATTTCTGCCGTGCATGCACATCTATCATCTGGACTGTATAGATGACTGGTTGATGAGGTCCTTCACGTGCCCCTCCTGCATGGAGCCAGTTGATGCAGCACTGCTTTCATCCTATGAGACTAATTGAGCCAGGGTCTCTTGTCTGACTTCAAGTGAACCATCGTTTTTGGTGGTTTTGATCTTTTGTCACTGAGCCCAAAGAGCCAGGGATTAGGAATAATGATCATGCACAAAAGTTACCTAAAAATTCCTGGATGGCTGCAGATGTTGAGGAAAGTATGTGATATTTTAGAAACTTAGGGGGGAAATGTAGGATGGTATTTTTATGTAAAGCCTTGACCCAGTGTTTAAAAATATAATTGTATTTAGATCTTGTTATTGTTCCAGTACATAGGAATTGTGTAAAGTGTTATAACAGCTGTATATGTTTAAATCGTGTGTGTTGAAGATTAGGAAAAAGATAGTGGTTATTTTTTCCTAAATGAAATAACTTTCTTCTCCCCTCTATCCAAATTCTTTTCTGAAGTTACTGGCATTTGGGTCAAGGTTTTATTAAAAGCTACATTTTATAACACTGGCACAAAAAAAGTAGTTTTAAGCTTGTTTGCACAGTTCTTTTTTTCCATTGGAAATGGAGTTCATTGCCTTAGGTCTTTTTAAATAGTGTATTATTATTGTTGGGGCTGGCTCTATGCTTGAAAACCAGTTTATTTATAACCTGTTGTAAGTGCTATATTCTGTTTGCAGTTAGGAAATGCAAAATTCAAAGCGATCTCCTAGCTTGTAAGCAAACTGAGATGCACTATCCCTTTTCTATTAAAAATGATTTAATGTGTCAAGAAACCAGCTCTAGCTAAGAGGGTTTAATACCCTTTCCTGTGTGTTTTATCTAATTCTTTTGGTTGTTAATATGGTGATAATTGAAAGACAAGGTAAATTTTAAATATTAAGATTTGTGATTTATCGAGCTTGAATTATGCCACCATGCTTATGTAAAAATGAAGGTGGCACCATGGTGAAACTTAACAAGAAGTAGATTTTCAGTTGTACCAACTTCGATTCTCTTTCCTGTTACCTCTTCCCTGTTGTCTTGAAACATAGCAAAAGGATACTGCATCTCTTATTACTGTAGTGCTGAGATTATTGAAGTTATATAAACACATCTCAGATGCTGTTTCTTGGAAAGATACCTGTTAAGTCCTGCTAGGTGACAGACAAGAATAAAAGGTAAATGTGTTTCATGTTTTGCACACAAACACAGAATTTGTATAACCACATGACTTCATAGTTGTGATTTCAGAAAAGGAATTTCTCCTTTAATTTTTCTTGCAATTAATGTAATACTCTAAATCTCTAAGCTTCTGAAGTGTTAGAGGTAGAGATGGTCTAGTAAAGATGTAGTAGTCATGTTTTATCCACTTAGCATATGTTTATTTTTCCTTTCTCAAATGTGACTTATTTGTTCAGCTCAGTGATATTATAGCTAAAAATCCTTCATTAGCAAAAGGAGAAGCAGTCTCCACCTAACAAAATCAAAGATGTTTCTTATTATTTTATATTGAGTTGAATCTTGACTCTAATACTTTTCTACATACGAAACACAAGTATCTTGCATTATAGAAGAATATTTGCATTATAGAAGAATTTAGTATGTCCTAAGTACTTAATTTGATACTCAACTGTAGTATCTATATGTTGGTTAATTTTCTTATAATCCCCGTGATGGAAGGACTTAAAGATAAATTTGAGAAAAATTGAAAGAAATTCGATTAAATCAGGTTCTATTAAATTGTTATATGTATTTTGCTTAAATTTCTGTTCATTAATTTATATCCCCCTTACACATAAAGCAAATTTGGAGGAAACAGCTGAAGTTGTGCAATATTTTCAGTGACAATTCTTTTTTTTTCTTGTGTTTTCTACTTAAACATGTTGTATGTCATCAAGTATTATAGTCAGACTTTCTTTTTTTTCTAGATTGTCAAAAGTGATAAATGAACTTTTTTCTCCAATCATCTTCCATGTTGCAATTAGCCTTTCTTTATTACAAGGCTTCTTTCACAGAAATTTGGTAATATTTAAGGAACTGGTATTGAGCAAAATGCTTTCTTGGGCACTTTGTATTCTTAAACTTTGTTCTGCACATACCGTGTTAAGAATCATCAATTTTGGCATTTACTAAGTTGATAAATAAAGTTATAATAATACAGCTGTGAAAGGCTAAAGTTAGAATTGATTACATAAGAATACTCCCCAAGATATCTCATCCTTTTTTTAAAAAATCACATATAAATATGTTGTTAGGTGCCATGGAGTCGGCATAGAGTTTTCAATGACTGACTGTTTTTTGAGATTACTTCAGGAGTGGATTGCCATGTCCTACTCCCGTACATATAATTACTTTTAAATGTGTATGTGTAAATACTTTGGGGAAGTATTTTTTATTGGTTGACATTTAATATCATCTAATCATATACTTAGAATCTTAATAGCTTTTTTAGTTTCCAAAGGTGAATAGGTGGAACCCATTTAGATAGGGGCAAGAGATGTTTGAGCTTGGTTGTGGGATTTACAATGTTTGAAACACCTAACCAAAAAAAAAAAAAAAAAAAAAAAAAAAAAAATAGGAAGTATCTTATCCTTTTAAATGCAAAACCCAACAAGTTGAAATACTTTCAGATACTTGTAGTTCCGTTTCCTTGAACTTTTAAGTTGTGTGAGTGTTCTTCATAAGAAATCTCTTAAAGCAGCCCCCTACTATCAAATCTACCCTATAATATAAAATAGTATGATTTAACAGAATAGTGAGCATTGAGGTTCTGTGCATACAAAGCTCCTTTGTCAGAAAGCATGCCTTTTTTTAAAAAGAATAAGTAGTAGTCAAAATGAGAGCCTCCTGTTGTCCTGAGACAGAAAATGGTAAACAGGAAAGAAGGTAAGTTTCTTAAGTATAATCCAGAAATGTTGATAGTTTGGCTACCTTTTCATAACAAAGCAGTACGTAGCAATCATTTCTTGGAGTCAGTTGATTACACTTGCATGCAGATGCATCTTGGCCAATGTAATAACCTCAAGTAATTTTTTAAGCCTTTATTTTTGAAATTATTGGGCATGAGAAAAACTGCCTTTTTAGTTAGTAGTTCCTGAAGTAATATTAAATTTATTTACCTGGATTTTTAAATATTATTAATTTACTCTTTTACTGGTTGGAGAAAGAGTCAGAAAAGACAGTTTATGGCTTCTCTCTATGCCACCCCTGTGCTCCAATTTTAATCTCAATTAGACTTCTATCCCAAGACTCTTAGGTGCTAACTTTAATATATTTTTACCCTTTAGAGTTAGTACTATCATTTCTTAATACCTGTCCATTTCCTAGTGTCCTGGAACTTCAGTTATTAAAATTTCTGGGAACTATGAGGAACATTGGAATTATGACATGTTAACAGGCTGAAAATTGTTATCTAAAAAATATAGGCATGGATTTAGGATGCTTTCTTCATCCTGCTCCCTTCAAGAATGAATTGGTTTTATAGGACAGCCTACCTGTTAAAAGATTGGAACCACCCATTTATCTCTTGAAGATGTACACAAAATCTGCATGCTTAATAAATGCTTGTTAATTAAAAAGTAAAAATGTCCAATCTACAAAATTTTCATCATTGCATTCAATGTAATTACTGATTGACCCACATTTAAGGTGACATTTTCTTGAGTGGCATCAAAAATGATCCCTTGCAAGAATTTTTTCTCAGTTTTTGAGTATGTCAAAAGTGTGAAATAAGACCAGAGGAAAGAATACTGAATGAGGAGTTGGAACTTGAGTTTTCTCTAATCCCAAGTCATTTTGTCTCTAGGCCACATTTTCCCCATCAGCGAAGGGGTTGGTAGATCAGTAGTTCTCAAAGACCAGGACAACTAGAGCACAATTCCATAGGGCTCTGGATGTTTGTTAATAACAGGGACTTCCATGCCTTCATAGACAGAGGAGAAACAGATATCTGTTGTTTGTAATAGGATCTCAAAGCCATTCTGATGCAATAGTAGGTCTGGAATAATTGGTAGATGATCCTTTTCCAAACTAACGTGAGATGTATTTTGTTGTTTCTTTTAAAAACAAATTGCCTAAATATCAAGTTGCCAACATTGGGTGCTGGTTAATTATTCAGAGATCAACTGTTCAGGCAAGATTCCCCCCCACCCCCCAGTACTAGGGGGTTAAACTCAGGGTCCTGTTCATGCTAGGCAAGTGCTCTACCACTGAGCTGTACTCTCGCCCCCTTTTTATTGCTGTATTTTGATACAAGTTCTCACTAAATTGCATAAGGTGTTCCTGGCCTCCCAAATCACTGGGATCACAGATTTGTAGCACAACACCCAGCTATAACCTTTATTCTGATCCATAAAATTTTTTCATTAGAGGCCCCAGTGAAGTTTACAAAAGGGGTTTCAAAATTATCTGTACATTCATCCACATTGTTTTATCACACCAAACAATAGGCACTGGCTCAGGAAAATAACTGGATGCATATGGTTAATGTTAATAAGTGACTAAACATCATTTATCATTTCTTTATATAAGGTTTTTAAAGGAGCTTTGGGAGAGATTATATTTATTTTTTGGTACTGAAGATCAAACCCAAGGCCCTATGCATGCAAGGCAAGCAGTTTACTACTGAGTTGCATCCCCAACCCTGGAAAGAACCTTTTATTACATTTTTGGTTTTTTTTTTGTTTGTTTGTTTGTTTGCGGGTCTGGGGGTTGAATCCAGGGCCTCACACCTGCATGCTCTGCAAGTACTGGACCACTGAGCCACGGCCCCAGCCCATTGTTTTACTTTTTGAGACAGGGTCTCTCTAAATTACACAGACTGCCTCTGGTCTTGAACTTGCGATTCTCCTGCCTCCGCCTCCCAAGCCGCTGGGATTACAGGTGTGCGCCACCACACCCGACCCACATTTTTGTGTTTTAAAAGCAGTTACTGTTCACTGGGAGATTTATCTTTGGGTGCTTTACACAGAACATTGGAGGAGCGTTGTCAGTAAGGCAGTTTTCAGCATCTAAAACTGGCTCTGATAGGAGGAACAGCACCTAATGACTTTGCCTCCTCCCCCACCCCACACCCCTACCCCCACCCCCACCCCCATGCTGGGGATCCATCCCAGGGCCTTACACATGCTAAACAGGCACTCTACCACTGAGCTACATCTACAGCTCAACTTTGACATTTCTACAACCGCGTTTGTAGGATCCCAATTTCTTGGCACTGAGAAAAAGAAGTTAAACAAGGTAACTCAAGGCTTACCCTAAAAGTCCAGGTATAATGTTGTTAGGTGCCATCGAGTCAGTATCCGACTCATAGCGACCCTCATAGGGTTTTCAATGGCTGTTTCAGGATTGCCTTGGGAGTGGATTGCCAGGTCCTCCCATTTTTGGGGTGCTGGGAATTGAACTCAGTACCTCAGAGACTGCAGCGCGGTGCTCTACCAACTGAGCTAAATCCCAGTCCCCAGGTATAGTAGCGCCCTCTAAATACTTGTGAGGTTTGGTTGCTATGTTTAAAAAAAAAAAAAAATATGCCAAGCCAGGCGCAGTGACACACGCCTGTAATCCCAGAGACTTGGGAGGCAGAGGCAGGAGGATTGCATGTTCGAAACCAGAGGCAGTTTGCATAATTTAGTGAGACCCTGTCTCAAAAAACATTAACAAAAAATGGCTGGATGTGCACCTCAGTGGTCCAGCACTTGTAACGCATACAAGTGCGATGCCCTGGGTTCAATCCCCAGTACCGCACACACACAAAAAGCCCAGCATCTGGGGCCCACTATAGAACTCATCCAATCCGGACCTAAAAGCAAGTTTTCAACATTATGTGAACTGAGAAAAACATGGACTATGCTATCAGAAAGACTCCAAGATTGGCTTCCAGCACTATCCACACAAGAAGTATGGGAACAGGTATATCCTACCAGTTCCAGAATCAGAGCCAATCCTTCAGCTTTGAAAAGTGGGACTGGGATTTAGCTCAGTGGGTAGAGCACTGCGCTGCAGTCTTTGAGGTCCCGAGTTCAATTCCCAGCACCCCAAAAATGGGAGAAGGACCTGGCAATCCACTCCCAAGGCAATCCTGAAACAGCCGTTGAAAATCCTGAGGGTCGCTATGAGTCGGATACCGACTCAGTGGCATCTAACAACAATGATCCATGAGGAAAACTGAACCCAGCAAACAGATTATAAACTATGACTTTTATGGTGCAGTTGTTTTTCATAAACCATTTAGTCCTTGTGGGCCTTATAACCTTTTTCTGTAGTGACATGAAGGAGAATAACTCATAGACAGTCTGGTTGTGATAGGTGCTACTCTAGCAAGATATTTTCAGGTGGGCTCTTTCCTACTCTCAGGATTCTTAAACCTTGAATTAGTGGCTTTGAAGATACCTTTGAAATAATGAATGGTGTTAATGGTTATGGATTTTGATAAACTTGATTTCTGATTTCCTTTGAAGATCAAAGAACTTGAAATGCCAACTGAGTTTTGGTAAGTGATTATTACTTACCATATTGAATACATTATTTTTTTCCTAAGTCTTAATAGCTGCTGAAGGGAAGATGCAGTATTTTTGTTAGCAGTTCAGACAAGCCAGAAGCCTTGGTGCTGGAGGCTAATAACTTCCATGTTTAACACTGTATAGTCCATTCTTCACACAAATAATTTTAAGTGAATAGATTGGATGATGTCATTTCCCAGCTTAACTCTTAATAGCTTCCCATTTTGTTGAAAACAAAATCCAAACTCCTTAGTGGGGATGAGCTGGCTTTCTGCCTCTCTTCATTTCCTACAACTCTGCCATCTAGCTTCATGGACTATTTTTTGTGTCATCTAAAATGCCAGCCTCTTATTCAGGGATCCCCAAATGAGCTGCACAGCAGGAGGTGAGCAGTGGCCAAAGCTTCCTCTGTATTTACAACCCATTGGAATTGCTCAATACCACATGAGCTCTGCCTCCTGTTAGATCATCAGAAGCGTTTTAAGATAGATTATCTTCCATGAAATGGATCCCTGATGCCAAAAAAGTTGGGGACTGCTGCTCTTTCTAGCCAGAAATCTTCGCACTGTAGTTTGTACCCTGCAGTTTTCCTCCTCACATTGTTCAGGTAGCTGGTTTCTTATCTTCTGGACCAAACTTATGTGATTTATTTATTCCATGGTTCTCATTACTTACTGCATATTCTCAAATCTAATCAAAACTCAGCAGCTTTAAACAGCAGAAAAATTGTATGCTGATTGGAATCACATGTGGACTGGATTCAAATTATTAGATTTTAGTCTGTATCTGATTTTTCAGCCCTTTAAAACTGCTGAAAGGGTTAGAGGTTAGATTTGAGAATATCTGTTTCCTATCAGGATAAGCTCCACAAGATCAGGGACAGGAGGTACGCAAAAAATAATTATTAAATGAAGGGAAAGAGAAAATGGGAGAGATCCTGAGGAATCTGAGCATTTCTGATAGAGAGCTACCATTCCAAGGACATTCCCATTGAAAAATAGGGATCTAAAGAAGAGTTTGGAGTTGACATGGAGAAAGAAAGACACATCTCCGTTTTGAACGGGCAGCTTTTTGGTAAGCCTTGTCTCTAGCCAGTTCCATAGATACCTCCTAACTTCAACCTGCCCTTTACCTGAGAATGTGGCAAGTTGTAATGTGAACTTGTAATGTGAACTGTTGAGTGAAGGGACATGGAAGTAAATTTAAGGTGTTTTTAGCTGCCTGGAACCCTAACTTCTACTGAGCATATGATCCAAGACAGACCATTGAAGTGCTTCCATCTCATTCTGAGGCAGCAGTTCTCAAACTTCAGTGGGCATCACATTCATAGGGAGTGCTTGTTAAAACTCACATTGCTAGACCTTAACATTACAGTTTCCAGACCTGAGAATTTGTATGTTTTAAAGATGGTCTGGGGGCACCACCCTAAGGACATCTTGCCTCAGGAATGAACATGTGACTCAGGCCAGACAAATTGCCTGATTGATTGATTGATTTAGCACCACGGAGGAGTTGAACCCAGGGCCTGTACATACTTTGCAAGTGCACCACTGAGCTGCACCCCCAGCTCTCCTTTTTTAAAAAGAATTTTTTTATCCTGCAATGGAGTCTTGCTACGTTATTCAGGCTGCCTCTGGCCTCAAACTTGTGATTCTCCTACCTCTGCCTCTTGGGTTGCTGTGATTACAGGCATGCACCACCACACCGGCAGACTAATTGCCATTTTCTGGCTTTTTTTGTGCTGGCTTTAGGCGCCACTGGCCATTAGCTATAAGGACAAGAGGGTTAAATTGACATGTACCCGTCATGTGAAGAAGACAATTCAATAGAATAACACCAGAGCAAAGTTAAGACATGAAGAAGACTTAATGGCAGCTCTTAAAGCCCCTAACTTAGCCTACAGGCCAAACTCACCACTGCCTTCCCACAGTATATGTGCATCAGTAAATTGACCTTAATATTTTAGGAGCTGTGCCATGTGATTTATTTACATGATTTTTAATTCTTAGCAACCTTATGAAGCACTTGGCATTAAAGCCTCATTTTAAGTAACTGATTCTCAAAGGGGTAAATTAGTTCACTAAGTTTTGAATCCAGTCTGCTTTTATCCATTACCCTACATAACTGATAGAACTTAAAATCTAGTAATTTTAGTAGAACTGCCTTTTTTTATACTATGGATCTGCTTACAATTTTTTCCAGAGATAACTATAATAAGTCAACTCTGGCCCATGGGACCAGGAGGGTAGCCCAATGGTAGAGAGCTTACTAGGATGCGGACTAAAAAACAACTACAGCAAAATTCTGGCCCAGAGATCACATAGACTTGTAGATGTGATGGCCAGCCAAGCAATTTTTTTTTTTTTTTTAATTTGAGGTACTGGGGGTTGAACCCAGGGCCTTGCAAATACTTTGCAAACACTCTACCAGTGAGCTACATCCCAGCCCCTTATTTTTATCTTTTATCTTGACAATCTCACTAAGTTATGCAAGCTGCTTCTGACCTTGAACGTGTGATCCCTCTGCCTCTGCTTCTAGAGTTGCTGGGATTACAGGCATGAGCCACTGTGCCCAGCAGCCAAGCACTCAAGTGCTTAAGCTAAGTTTCTGAGTGCCGTTAGCATTATAGAACTCCCAGTTTGCTGGTGTTATTTACTACCTCATACTGTCTTAGAGCATGCCTCTTCTAGCATATAGTTTGCTGGTGCTCTGCAACTGTGCAGCCTCCACTTCCCATCTCTGGAGCACTTGACAGAACTCTAGCCAAGTGGGATTTAGATCATGCCTTTCCCTCCATCATTCCTCCATGATTTTATGAACAAATATTGTTGCTTAAGGGTTATCTTTATTTTTGGCTTTGTTCAAGTCAAACCCTCTCCCAACCTCATGCTGCCATGTGGCCCAGGGGAACCAAGTTACACAATCCATGTGTTGTCAGCTAAGGATTTCTAGTGATTGGTTTATTCACCAGTACCTCTTCCATCCTTAACAGTGGCCTAAGATAGAATAGGGCTGGGATTTAGCTCAGTTGGTAGAGCACTGCGCTGCAGTCTCTAAGGTCCCAAGTTCGATTCCTAGCACCACAAAAATGGGAAAAGGGCCTGGCAATCCACTCCCAAGGCAATCCCGAAACAGTCGGCCATTGAAAACCCTATGAGGGTCGCTGAGTCGGATACCGACTCGATGGCACCTAACAACAACAATAAGATGGAATATGTCAGGTCCAACTTTAAACAGATAATTTAATAGCAACTCAACCAGGAATTTAGCAAAGTATGAGCTTTAGAATTTATCTCCCTGGCTTCAGATATTTCTGATATATAATGGCTGTGTGATCACAGGCAAGTTACCTTGTAATTTAATTTTCTCATCTGTATAGTGGTAACAATGGTCCCTATTTTGTAGGGTACTCAATGAGGATTACAAAAATGTAAAGTGCTTAATAGCAACTGATGGTGGTGGTATTGTTAGGTTCAGTGGAGTCAGAGTCTGACTCATAGAGATCCTGATAGGGTTTTCAATGGCTGATTGTTTCAGGATTGCTTCAGGAGTGGATTGCTAGCAACTGGTAGATAGGATATTAACTTATCCTTATTCTTATTCTTATAATTTATAACTTATTCTTATAACTTATTCTTTCTCCAAGAGAATATATTTGATATTCTGAAACAGGCCTTCAAACCCATGAAAAAATGGGTTCAAGTTTAGGTGTGAGTACAATATGTTAAAATATAGAGTGTGTGAGTTTCTTTCAGGTTTAGGTTTAAATCTTATGTGCTATCTAGTAGGGCTTTCTGGGAGAAGGACCTGGCAATCCATTCCCAAGGCAATCCCGAAACAGTCTGCCATTGAAAACTCTATGAGGGTCGCTATGAGTCGGATACTGACTCGATGGCACCTAACAACAACAACAACAAGTAGGGCTTTAAACAACCTGAACCTGAGCCCTGAACTTTTTCTGGTTCAAGCATTTTTAAAAATTGTTCTGAACCCAAACCCAGTGAAAAATTGGGTTTGAGTTCAACTTATAATGTGGTGGGGGGGGGGTTGTGTTGTTTCGTTGTTTGTTTTTTCATTAACTATATTATTCATAAAAATTGGGGAAGAAAAAAACATTGAAAAAAATTTTTTTCACTACTGAGAGGTTGAACCCAGGGCCTTGCACATGCTAGGCAAACGCTCCACCACTGACGTAAACTCTCCAGCCCTTTAAAAAATTTTTTTGAGACAGGGTCTTGGTAAGTTACACAGGCTACCTCTGGCTTGAACTTGTGATCCTTCCTGCCACAGCCTCCTGAGTTGCTGGGATTATAGGTGTTGAGCCACCACACTTGGCTCATTGAACACAAGTTTATTCATCTGTCTACACATAGGATTAGAACTTTAAACCTGAGCCCAAACTGAATCCAAACACTCTACATTTTAACATATTGAACTTGCACCCAAACCAGAACCCAGTTTTTCGTGGGTTTAAATTCCTGTTCTGGAGTGTTAATATGAAGGAAAAAAGCCCAGTTCAGTAATTTGTGAGGTATTAGCTCCGTTGTCTCTGATTAAAACTTCAATGTCAACTTCTAGCAGTCATGGAGTCTTCTGGTAATTATATGCCTTCCCAAAGAGGTCTGTTATACTTTCTTACTTAATAACTAACTTAACACAGTGGAAGCAATTAATAGGGAGTTCATTGACAGATTTCTCAACATCCCAAATGTGGGCTTACCCTGGTAGTCAATAGTGAACTTTGCACCAGATTTCAGAGGAGCTGTGCTAACACAAGGAGAAAGGCATTTTCCAGCCTTGAAGCTACATCTGAGGGCAGGCAGGAGATGCTCCTGCCATTGCTCCTTGGATTTTGCAATGCAAGCACCTTCCATTTTTGTGATGGTGGTAAGGACATCAGGAAACAGTTGTTGGAAAGGTCCTCTGTCAGGCTGCACATCTGAAGCAAAGAAGAGGGTTTTTATTGATTCCCCATCATCTTAGAATAAATGAATTTGAGAGTCATTCCAGAGAAAAGTGGATTTGAATCCTTTGTGAAATGGTCTAGGTCTTAGCATGCTGGGGCTTTCTGAAAACCTCCTAGTGTCATTCTTCTGTTGCTTGGAATCTCCTATCTGGACCTCAGCCAAGTCTTGGGTTGAGGTTGGCCTCCTAGGGGCCAAGCTTTTATGCCACGTTGTAGCTTTTTGCTGTGGATGATAACTGTTTTGGAAACTCTCCCATTCTGACTCTGAGATAAGGAAATAGGGAAAACTGCCAAAACGTGGGAGAGCTGATAGAGACAAGCACACTGCCAAGTCACTGCCCAGCTGAGGGCCTATGACCAGTGAGAGAGTCTGCGGTAGGCTTTGTGTTGCCAAAGGCTTGTTCAGATCATGTTACACAGTTGCTACTTCCCTGACAACTGAGTTCATCTATGTGGCACAGGATTTAGACTTTCCCTAAATGAGGATTACTTGCTCTCTGGGAGTCCTGGCTACTGTAGATAAAACCTTGCCCCCATCCTCATCCCACTCACATTTAAGGAGCCTATTATTTCTACCTGAAATGCTAGGAACACAAGCAGAAAGGTTTGGAGGTGTATTTTTTTGCCTC
Organism: Pedetes capensis; assembly: GCA_007922755.1. NCBI lineage: Eukaryota > Metazoa > Chordata > Mammalia > Rodentia > Pedetidae > Pedetes > Pedetes capensis. The sequence continues at coordinate 21,552 of VMDO01004134.1, forward strand.
ACTTTACAGACGAAAACCCATAAGATTTGATCAGAACTAGGGTCAGAACTGCGGACTGAGGTTTAGCTCAGTTGGTAGAGTGCCGTTCTGCACTGAGGTCCTTGGTTCAATCCCCAGCACCGTAAAAACCAGAAAAGGTTTTCTGGCAGCCCACTCCCAAAACAATCAGCCACTGAAAACCCTTATGAGGGTCACTCTGAGTCGGACCCTACTCAGTGGCACCAACAACAAAAACTAGGGTCAGGACAACAGAAAGCAGGAAAGAGCTTTTTAGCCTGTTGCTAAATTTTTAGAGGGTCTGTGGTTTTCCCAAGATCACTTTGAAAATCAGTAAAGGTGGGACTAGAATTCAGGTCTATTTCCAGGCCAAAACTCCAGCTGTCAGCTGCCTCTTCAGAGCCGAGGTGCCAGGAAGGTCTGTACTATTAAAGGAGTGACCAAAAATGACTCAAAAACAATATTGAGAAGCCCATGAAAGGATTTTTTTTTATTATCTTCAAAGACCCCTGCATAGGATATGCTGTTAGAAACCCAATGTCTTCACTCTCATTCACATGTTCTTGATAGACTATCTCAGAAGCTGTAGGTAGAATATAGGAGGCAAAACCCACCTATTTATCAGCCAGTTAGCAACCAGGGCAGCAGAGGTAAAAGTGGCATAGGCTAATTAATCAAGCCCACCAGGAAATCAGCAAATGTTGGCAAGGAAACCATCCTGAAGGTACACACACCTGTAATTGCAGTGACTAGGGAGGCTGAGGCAGGAGAATTGCAGGCTCCAGGCCAGAGGCAGCCTACACAACTTCAGGGAAACCCTGTCTCAAAATAAAAAATAAAGTAAGCCTGGGGTGCTGTTCAGTGGTACAGCACTTGCCAAACCACAGGCCCCACGTTCAACCCCTCCACATTCCCATACTAGAAAAAAAAAAAAAAATTCTTGAAAAAATTGAAAAGCAAAATACGTGAATGTTGATATAAAGCTTTTTTTAGTAAGCTGCAATTTTGTAAGGTAGGTATTCAGTGTCCTAATGTGTGGGGAACCCACAAGAGCCGCCATCCCCAGAAGGCTTTCTCTAATCACACACATATGCACACACACACACACATACACCCTGCCCCCAGCTGCCCAGCTGTTTCAGGTTGGTCTTCCAGCATCCAGGCTTTGGTGAAGAGCAAGCTTGCAAAGGCTCCATGTCTGTGGAAAGCATTCTTTTGTCCAGTTCTGACAAAATGAGAAATGTTTTTTCATAACATTTCTATGACAGCCCTCAGTGCAAAGATGATCTTGGGTGAAGGGTTGTGTTGCTTTGTTTTTTCCTGACAATATGCTTTCCCTAAAATTCATAAATTTCATCATTCATAGTAGGCTGATTGTATATTATATATTAATGCAACCCTGGCAGATGCTCCAAAGTGTTTTCTAAAAATAGCAATGCTAAAAGATTGGAAAAGTTGGCTGTGGTTCCTCTTACAGAAATCACATTCATGCATTTGGAGAGTCACATTTTCACAAATGAATATTTTTACTCTATACATGGTTTTTCCCTCCAGGGAACAGTTATGTTGAAGTGTGCTGACAGACTATAAATAGTAAAATTTGGTATTGGTCACTGAACTTGAGTTCTCCCTTTCACAGTTGGACAGGTTACAAATCCAGATGCTGTTAAGGGCCAGAGAGGTAACAGAAGTGGCTAAAGTAGCCTCTGTTTAGCTCCCACTGACTGTTGTTTACAAATTGGAGCTCAGTGTTTCCAGATCTTTTTTTTTTTTTAATTACAGGCCAGAAATCAAATTCATTTATGAAATCTTATTTTAAATGTTGGTAAATTATTCAAAACAAATTTTGCCAGGTGCAGTGGCACATATCTGCGACTCAGAGGGTAAAGGCAGGAGGATTGCAAGTTGGAGGCCAGAGGAAGCCTGTGTAATTTAGTGAGACCTCATCTCAAGATTAAAAAGGGGGGACTTTGGGGGTACAGCTCAGTGGTACAGTACTTGCAAGGTATGCATGAGGCTCTGGGTGTAGCTCCCCAGCAGTGCAAAAGAAATAAGTAACATAAAAATCATGTTGCCTAAATAAAACATACCTAGGCCATGTGGCTTCTGATCAAGATTTTCTGCCCTGTCCAAGAATTCAAGCAACACATATTTTATTGAAATAGATGTTGCCTGATCTAAATGTATAAATTTTATTACTTCAATATCTCTTTTCTCTTAACTGAAAAATCTTAAAAACATACGTCAGGCCAAGAATAACCATTCTAAGGAAATGCTCAGTAAGTAAACGTACCTTAGAGTGAAGTACAGAAGATTTTTGTGTTTCATAAATTATTTCCAGTGGTTTCAGTTTGGCAGAGAACAAAGATGAAGACTGGTTTCTGAGAATCTTCTCCCCTACACCTCCTAACTTTCTGGCTTTGATGCCAAAGGCTACACAATTCCTATGTGGGGCCTTAGCACTCTAATTCTCTACTGGTGACTGATTTTTCTACTGATGAGCTCAAATTTCATTTCATTAAAAACACCTGCTGGATTTTTAAATTGAAAGCAAAAGGGAATGAAATGAAGTATGAGAAGATGATGGGTATCCATGTATGACTTTTGTGCCCAGCTCCCAGCAGCTTCAAAGCAGAAGTACAGACTGTCTTGACAGTCCCCAATTCCTCTGAAAGGAAGGTTCTTCCAGCCTCAAAAGCTAAGACCTTGCTAAGGTTTGAAATGCAGTTTGGCCTTTGGCATCCTGTAAAGAGATTCACTGCTAGATTGGTGTGGTGAAAATAAAGATTTACAGGTGATTGGTTGTTTTTTAAAGCCAACTATAATCCCATCAATGTATTTCTAAGGAAAATGTAAACTGTTCATACATTCTCTGAAACATCACAGTGAAAACAAGTACCCGTATGTGTGTGATAGGGCAGGCAGAGGGCTCCACCTGCTCTGCCCCTGGCAAAGGCCTATGGCCACACTGGTGAAAATGCCGGCTTTGCTTCTGCACAGATAGTCTTGTGCCATCCCACTGGAGTGCCGGTGGACCCCAAAGGCAGGGCAGGGCAGAGGAGGAAGAGGGGATCTTTTGAAATGTTTCCAGCTCGGTCCAGCTGTCTCTGTTCGTCTTTGAGTTCGGGAGTGCTACAGGAAGCTACAAGGACACCGATGTGACGATGGGCCTGTTGCCATTCTCTAGGGAAGACTTGGCTTGGAGCATGGCTGCCTGGATTCGAAAATGCGTCCTTGACTCCATGGAGTAATTCTTGTAGTTTTGCCTGAAAGTGAGCAGAGACACATGAAGCTGCTTGTTCCAGGAGGTGGTTTTTTTTGTTTGTTTTTTTTTTCTTTTCCCCTCTCTCCTCCTCCCTCTACCCCTCCGATTTAAGCTGTGAGCCACCCATCCAGCTGCACCTCCAGGCCAAGGAAGGTTTTTAGAGGCTTAAATCCCTGGCCAATGGGAGGATTAACCAAAAGGGTGTGAATCCCTTTCCCCCTGGTATCATGCTCTCTGAACCACTCTTGGTTCTGTTGGACCTCTAAGCTTGCAAGTGTGGTTTTGGGAGATAGAGCCCTGGCCTGAAATCCCTAGGTCCCCACTCTAGCCCTGCAGCAGCTAGCTTGTGGTGAGACCCTTAGCAACTCACATCCTGCCTATGGGATTCCAACTGCTCATTTGTAAATTCAAGAAGCAGCTTTCCTATGGCAGGGCAGAACTGGGTTCCCAGTGACATGGGCCCAGCCTCTGGCACCTCTGCCTCTAGCCAGCTCCTGAGCTCAGAGGGATCAAAGGACAGATGGAGGTTACCCGAGCCTTACTTGGCAGATTCTAGGAGTTTGATGGCGTCTTCGTTTCTGCCTTGCTCCATAAATAGCAGGGCCAACTCCAGTAGGGCATTTGGAATCAAGTAGTGGTCATATTTAATCTTCTTTTCACTGCAGAACAAAGGAGGACATGGTTTATAGACTTTGCCCTTGATATGTCCTTCAGGCCCTCCTCTGGAGCCTTCTCAGAACTTCATGTGAGGATTTGCTGATCTGAATTCCAGTTTAGGAAGTTTCTCACTACCTAGCCTTAAAAAGGCTGGGATCCACAGCAGAGCCTTCCAATTTAACCCCTGGGGCCCAGCTCCCTGACAACCACGGGTCCTGTCATGTCCTTAGCCCACCTTCTGCCTCAGTCCCAACCCCTTTATCTCTGGGTTGAACAGTCTGTTAAACTGGGGAGTCTCCTGTCTGCCCTGCCCAGTGTGCTTCCTGGCTCTCTTCTTTCTGTAGGATAAAGTTTAGCTTTGTGAATAAAATGTCCAGGTTAGTCTCAGTTTAGTCTTTCTTACTCCATCTTCAACCCTTTCTCTCTATAGCTTCACCCAGGCAGGGAAGGACTTCATCACTGTCACCCAACCTCATGTGTGTCCTGTGTCCAGGTAGTTGCACATGTTGTACCTACTCCAAGCACAACTTTCTCCCCTGCTTTCTGTGCTCAATAAGCCTCCCAGGTTAAATGTTGGCCCTGAAGAGCCTTTCCTGTTAGGTCCCATTAGGTTTAGGTTTCTCCTTCAGGCACCTTATGTTCCCTTTGCTTTCCTCTGGTACAGCCCTGAGTGTCCTAGCCTGGGCTGCCTGCAGCTAGTATCCTAATCTGTGCCCTCCCCTGGTCAAGGGCAGAGTCACTGAATTATAGACTACAGGGGGCACTGTGCACTCACTGGAATCATCATGGGTGGGCTCCGTGGCTGGGAAATTTGGCCCCCTAGGTCTAAATTATCTGTGCCCCAGGTCCTCACACAGAGCATCAGGACGTATGTGGTAAACGAGGTAAGCTGGGGTCAGCCACTATGGTGGGTGTGAAGATGGAGGAGCCCTGAAAATTCTCCCCAGGAGACCCAGGCCCAGTGAGAACAGCCAGAGGCACTTACTTGATACAGATGTTCCTGAAATTCTCCTCGGCCTCCTGGACCCGGCCCAGGTATTTCAGACACAGGCCTCTCAACAATTTCACCAAGCACTCATCATCTGCTGAGTACTCATTCTCTGAGAACAGGGGTGTGAGGGAAGAAGGCAGGCTTGCTCATTTCTGCAACAGTTACTCAGGGAGCCCTACTCTGTGTGGGCCCCAGGACACAGGTGTGTCAGACATGGCCCCTGTCTTCAGGGGGCTCACAACTGAGAAGGAGGGACAGAGACTGAGACCGTGACAATATAGTGAGTTAGGAGTGACTACAGGGAGCCGTGGGGCTGTGGGAGCCCAGAGAGGCCTTGACAAGGGGACAAGGGACACCTTCTTGGAGGAACTGTCATTATCAGTGTAAAAAGATGAAGGATGGTTGCCAGAGTAGAGAAGTGAGGAAGGGCATTTTTGGCCAAGGGAGGGAGCCTTTGACGGTGAAGGCCTGACCTCACCTAGCAGGTTCAAGGGCCTGAGTGTAGTCACCTGGGCCCTTTGCCAGCATCTCTTCAGCCTTGGTGATAACCTCAAGCATCCCATCCGTGAGTTCCGGCTGCTTCCCAATCACAGCATAGCCATTCCAGATGTACATCATTTCCTGAGGGTGGAGGTGGGGCAAGTCAGTCCTAGGTTTCTGTCCTAACCCGGCCTCAGTTTTCCCATCTGTAAAATGAGCAGCTGAGATCAGAAGGTCTCTAAAGGCCCTTCTAGCCCTAATCTTTCAATGAAGTCTTAGCCTCTGAAGCAGAAGTCTTGAGGACATTATGGAGGGAGCCTTATCACTTATTACTAACACCTCACCTTATCCCAGTAAGGTAAGGTGGCCCAATGTCCTCATTGTTCTGCTAATAACTGCAAATATTACTTTTCTGCTCTTGGCTTCCCTGGGTACTATTATGCCTTCTCCCAACCTCTGTCTAAACTCTTTCCATCTTTTGAGGACCAGGCAATGATGCCCCATACTCTCCAGGAAATCTTGCTCCCTGCTCCAGCTGGCAGGACCTCCTCCTATATTGGAGGAATCATAATTTACTGAGGCACTTCAGAATAGCAGAGTTTAAGACTATATTATCTTCTCTCCTATTCCCCACAAAGCAATGGGCTCAATAATGGCAACTTCTTCTATAATTACCATAATGAAAACTATAAAACATATCAATTCTTTTTTTTTTTTTTTGCATTGACTGCCAGGAAGCTCAAAATATTAAATTTGCATTCACAGTAACTCTGTTAGCTTAGATTTGTTGTTGTTAGGTGCTGTTGAGTAGGATCCAACTCATAGCAACCCTATGTACAACAGACAAAACACTACCTGACACTGTTGTGAGTGCTTCTCTGCTATTTGTAGGGTTTTCAATGGCTGATTTTTTTGGGGGGGAGGCAAGATTCCAGCTCCTTCTCCCAAGCCTACAGCAGCTGGTGTTTCCAGGAGGTCTCCCATCCAAGTACTAACTAGGCCCAAACCAACTTAGCTTTTGAGATCTGACAAATAGGATGCCAGAGTGGTATGGCTGCAGGGTAGCGTGGATTAGCCTTTCTTAAATGATAAAACCAAGTAATGGATTTGAAAGTGATTTGTATAAAAGTTATGTTGTTTATAAAATTATAGAAAGACATTATGTGGTTCTTGTTATTATGTTCTAGGAAGAGAATTTAACTTTAGACCAGTATTTCTCAAATTGTTCTGTAGTCCCAAGTTAGCAAATGTCCCATTAAAAAAAAAAAAAAAAGTAGGGAGATTCTGGGCCCAAATAAGTTAGAGGGGAAAAAAACATCCTTAAGCTTCTTCCTGGAGACTTACCATGCAGATTAGCATATGAAGGCTCCAAGATAATCTACAGCATATAAATTTGGCTTATTCTGCCTTTCTCAATGTATTTAATCACAGAAATCATTTTCTGCATAAATAATATTTGGGGAATGCTCCCCTAAACTTGAGAAATTCTCTAAATTTTTAGTATAGTTGCATCTCCTATATCTTCCTTTCCCCTTTGATAGTAATAGCTTTAACTGTATATTTTAAACTATAAACTATTTTAAAACTTGTTTATAAATAGTCATGATAAAAGTTCTAAATAAAATTCTATATAAATATCAAGCTTTTCAATTTATGAAGTGTTTAAACACATGTTATCAGTAAATTCTCATAACTGCTCTATGAAATGGGTAAGGCACATATGACTATGCTCACTTTATACTGAGAGAAGAAGGAACCTATCTAAGTGTACACATAGTGTGAACAGTAGAGCCAGGGCCAGAAAAAAGTCTCTGCAGCAGGGTCCTTCTACTTTTTTGCCCCCTTTACTAATCAACTAACAGTGGAACTCTTAGCAAACTGGAAGCTTATCTGATGCCTGCTCAAATCATGCAAGGAATTAGCATGGTAACAGTGGCTTAGCCTACAGCCTCTGGAGCCAGGATGCTGAGTTCAAATTCTGGCTCCAACTCACTGGCAGTGTGACCTGGATGAGTTTCATCATCTTTCTACTGATCTGTTAGACCTTAATACCCCTGTCATACAATTTTTATTCAGGGTTGAATATGACATGGGCTGAGACCCCAACCTCAGAAGGTTAGTTTAGTGAGGGCAACAGGACAAACAAAAATATTAATCATCTCACAAAACTGGGACAGTCTGGGACCACAGCCAGCCAAGGGGATATCTCTGCCTGGAGCCCAGGGTGTGGCCTGTCTAGAGAGCTGCTCTTCCTGCTTTGAGGTGTCTGAAGCTTACTGGCCTGTCTCCCCAACCCCATGGACTAGCACCTTCTCAGAGGCAGGGACTGGCGCAATTCATCTGTGTGGCTCTTCCCAGCCCCAGGTAAGTTATAACCCCAGCCCCCAGGCCCCAAGACAGCAGGGTCTTTTTTTCCCATCCACTTCCTGCCAGCAGTGGCTCTCTTCTAATCCCCACAATCCAAACCCAAAGGTAGGGCCAGTCCAGACATTCCTACCCACCAGAGCAGGGATTGGCAGCAAGACAGGGTTGGGGGAGAGGTAGCGCCTGGACTTCCGGATGGCAAACTTCTCAGTGGGTAAAGATTTCCCAGCAATCTTGAGCTTCAGGCCTGGCACAGCTCTAAGAGAGATGCAGAGTGGATGAGAAAATGCAAGAGAGGACTATGGATCCCCAGCCTTCCCAGCCTCTGCTTGGCCCCTCTCTGGGCCTCAGTTTTCCCTATCTGCATGATGAGAATGCTGGACTCTAAAGAGCCTTCCAGATTTGAAAGAGCCTGTGGCTGTCCCATGACCTGGCTGCCACCTTTGGTTAGGCAAGGGCCTCCACATCTGGCAGTGGTGAGAATGCAGGCCTGCCCTGCCTCCTGGTTATCTCTTTTCCACTCCTAGCCCCTTCCTGGGAGGGCCCAATGGAAGCCTAATCCCAGTTTTGCAGGAGAGACCAACACCCAGAGAAAGGGTGGGACCTACCCAGACCAAACAGCTCAAACCCTTAATTAGCTCCAGCCTCATGAGCTATGGCTTCCTCAGCTGTTTCCAAAGGCAGAATAAAATGTAGTACACAGCTAGGCATGCCTCAGCTGGAGCCTCACTCACCAGCTCCAGCCCACCCTACAATTCCTACTGTAATCACTAGGTGTGGCTGTGACCTCAGGCCTGAGCTATAAGGGCTCAGGAAACAGCTGGACATAGGGGTGAGGCCACCCCAAATTCTTCGCCTGCTTATTCACTGTGGAACCTCTCTGGGCCTTAGTTTTCTCATTTCTTAAGTGTAGGTTAGGATACCTACCGTCACAGGCTTTCTGGAAGAGTTCTACACTCTGGGGACATGGAGTTCACTATAGTAGCAGGCACTCCACAAGTGATAAACACCCTATTATTGTGACAACAGTAGCCCAGGAAAGTCATATTACATTCACTTCCAGGTCTGCTAATTGGGACCTCCCAACCTTACTATGACCTGAGGGCTCCACCCTCAAGCCTGCCATGCCTGAGCTCTCCTTTTTGACCCTTCACAAGAGGCAAACAGGTGAGGCAAAGAATGAAAACAGCAGTACTTGGCAGGTGGCTCATTAGGTTAAGCGCGTTTGTTATTTAGTTGTTGCAAAACAACCCTGCAAGGTGGACCTTGTTATTCTCATCTGTATAGATACTGAAATTGCCCAAGGTGTCACAGTTAAGAAATGGCCAGGCTGGATTTAATCCTGCTGGTTTGGTTCCAAGTCAAGTTTCTGCTGTGTTTCTCAGAGTGCATCGGGTTAATCCAGCTGACTGGAAAGACCTTCCCATCTCTGGACCTCAATGTCCACATCTGTCCTACCAACCAACTGAACAAGGCTGAGTGCTAAAGGATGCTAACAAACCCACTTTTGTGAGGAAAAGCTCTGAGCAACTTCATAGGGCTCTGACCAGCAGCAACAACAGCAGCATGGAGCGGTGAGCACAGGGATTGATGGCCACAGGAGGCTCATGGAGCAGGAAGCCACAAGCCAGATGGACAGCACTCCACCACCACCCTCCCTGGTGGCCCCAGCTCAGGTAGCCATGGGTAGAGCCTGGCAGGTGGGAGCACAGTATGGGAGCATAGTATGGCCTATGACAGGAGCCCAATGGCGGGGCCCACCTAAATAACTCCACTTCGTCATCTCCGAACGGCTTGTAGTCCTCCTTCCCAAACATGCTGAGGTAGGCGGCCTTCATATAGATGTAGGTGGCCTGTGGGAGAAGGAGCGACAGTCAGATGTAAGCAACCCACGCTCCAGTCAGTACCTCATCCCCACCTCCCCATGGTCCAGCACGGAGGCTGCCGTTGTGCGCAAGCCCAGGGACAGTAAGAAATGGGGAGGAAGCTGAAGCAAGGTAAGGACTGGGGACAAAGGCCCTCCGGGAGGAGCCTGCAAGCAGTCCGCTCTGCCCCTGGAGCAGCACAGGGAAATGCGCAGGCAATCGGGCAGGGCTGCTGAGGCTGGGACGGAGGTAGTGGCCGCAGAGTGGCCCTCGAGGGGCGCTGGGAGGAGTCAGAGGCCCCGGACAGGGCATCCAGAGGGAGGCTGGGCAGGAGCAGAGGTAGGACGTGTGCCTGTCGACAGGGGGCACGCAGCAGGGGCTGTATGAAGGACGTGTGGGGCCCTGTGCAGGGCTCAGCTCAGGCTCCCTGGGCACAGAGGTCCCACGGGTCCCGCTGGGCGCCGGGGGCTGCGCAAGGCATCGCTCCCTCCACCCCGAAGACCAGGCCTGAAAGGAATCTGGACCCGGCCTCCGCTTCCTGGCAGTCTACTCCAGGACCTTGCTCCCTAGCGCACAGTCCTTCAGACAGGGAAGGTGGGGTCTGCGGGGGTTGGGGACCCCACCCACAACCCCGAGAGCTCCCGGCGCGCCTCTGCAGGCCTCAGAAGTCCCGCGAGAGAGGCGCTCAGCGCCGTGCTGCCCTCAAGTGGCCGATCCTTGAATTGCAACTCCGGCCTGCTAAGGCAGGTGCCAAGGAAAATGCGTGCCTGTGGCCAAGAAAGAAATACTGGCGTGGAGAAGGAAAGGCACCGGGACATCCTAGACTCTGGTCTGGTGGAGGCAGAAAGCGGCCTTCAATTGGCAGCAACCCACGCTGGAGCCCAGCACCTCACAACAGGAGGGAAAGCTGGTCTTTGTAGCGTGATGGTAGGAAGTCTCCCCTCACCAAAACCGGGCCCCTGTTCCCCCTTCAACTTCCTGGTGTTACCAGTGCCCTTCCCACTCCCCTGCCCCTGATATGGAGGCACCAAGTCCCGGTGATTTTACCTCCTATCCAGCTTTTTTTATTTTTTGCTGCAGAACTGGGGGTTGAACCCAGGGCCTCACACGTTTTGCAAGTGCTCTACTACTAAACTGCACTCTAAACCCATTTTTTACTTCTAATTTTGAAACGGTGTCTCAATAAATTATGCAGGCTGCCTCTGGCCTCTAACCTGCAATCCTCCTGCCTCCGGCTCTGAGTCGCTGGGATTACAACAGTGAGCCACCACGCCTGGCCTTCTTTTTGTTCTTAAGATTGAAAATTTATTTGGCAGACAACTTTTGAATTTAATAAAGAAAAGGCAATAACTTGCATATATTGTTAGGTGCCGTCGAGTCAGTATGCGACTCATAGTGACCCTTATAGGGTTTTCAATGACTGAGTGCTTCGGGATTGCCTTGGGAGTGGATTGCCAGGTCCTTCTCCCATCTTTGCAGTGCTGGGAATTGAACTCGGGGCCTCAGAGACTGCAGCACAGCGCTCTACCCACTGAGCTAAATCCCAGCCCCAACTTGCATATATACTAATTCAAAATATTTTAGCTAACCACCAAGCAGAAGTTTCCAATCTTTCCACTAAGAATATCTTTATTATTGAAAGACTGCCCCAAATGCAGTTTATTTAGATTTTTAACCAAGAAATCTAGAGCTGCCAATCAGAGCTTCTAATAAGCATGAGAGGGAAGGTTAAAAACTCCATCGTATGAGTAAAAAAAATTTTAAAGGTTTGTTTAACTTATATATTCTAAACGAAGGAGATTTGTTGGCCCCAGCCTGGTAATCGTAGGTCTATGTGCCAAATGTCATACACAAAAGCATGGAAACAAAAATATGTAATAACTATCATATATAAAAGAAATAATATGTGGTCTTGTATATTCAAGGGGAACAGCTAATACTTGTGGGCTACAATGCAGCCAGGGCAACAGAGACAGGTACAAATCACTAACCCACAAGGGAAAACTTTACAAAGGTGGTGGAAGAGATTTTAAAAAGCTGGGCTCTCTGGAGACGTGGTAGAAAGAGCACTTGGAAGCTTCATGGACCAGGTGGCATCCAGGCCAGTGTGTAAGCTCTTGCTTCCCTTGGGCCTTGACCTCATAGCTCCCTTCAGTTACCACACCAGCCCCAATACCGTCTCCTCAATCCAAGCTCGAGAGGGGCTTTCCATTGCCCTGGTCCACACAGTCTCCTAACTGAGCTTGCTGCTCCCACTCTTACCCCTTGAAAGCCATTTCCTACACTAGGGCCTGCGAGACTAGGGCCTGTTTCCCCCAGTCTCCTCTCCCACTTCATCTCCTACTGTGTGCCCCTCGCTTGCACACTCCAGCCACAATGGCCTCAGGGTGGTTCCCACCTTTCCCTGGGGCCTCCCACGCCTGCTGCAGCTGCAGCTCCCTTTGCCTGAACGTCCTTCCTTCAGCTGTCCACGTGGCATTCCACCTTCACTGCAGGCCAGAATTTCCTCCAACAGGCATCCCTGCCCAATCTATAACAGAAGGGGACACCCTTTGCCCTGGGAGCTGACAGTCTGGTACACAGTAAGTCTGTGGTGCACTTCTTGTCTCTCTCCTCACTAGATCGGGAGCCTAGAGCATTGTCTTTGCTTTGTTCATCTTGCACTCCTGGCCTAGAACAGGACCAGGCATTGGGGGTGCCCCAGCAAACAGAGATCTAAATACATACTTACTTAAGGGCTCTGTCCCCACCCTCTGCTGTTAGAATAAAGCCCAAAGAGCCACTGGGAGGGGGGGCTCCACCTGCCCAAACTCCTTTTCCGGCTCATCAGCTGCCATTTCCTCCCCAACTCTTAGCCCCAGCTGGCCTTTGCCAGTGTTGTTCCTTGGCCTGGACCACCATACCTGCCAGGCTCATTCCTCTCAGAGCTTCCCTGCTCCCCCAGCTAGCCTGGCCTCACTGTGCAAGCAGTAGTTAGGATGCAGCAGTAACCTTGAATTGTGAGGATCCGAGTCATCCAGGGATGTTATGGAGAGCAGCAGCAGCCTCCCCTGCTGGGAGTCCTATCTCCCCAGGCTACCTGACTCTGATTCTACCTGCTGAATTATACCACCAGGGTCTGTGCCAGGCAGACAGTGCTTGTCCTCAAGAGGCTTACAGCAAGTGGCTTGGAGGAGAACAGTCCCTCAGGTCCCCTTTGCTCTCAACAAACCCTCACCTAGCGACAGACCCTCCTGGCAGCCCCTTCACTCAGAGCCCTGGCTTTTACTTTTCCCTGGCTGAGTGTATCTTCTCACTTCCCCCACTCTGCCACCCCAACTCCTCCTCCCAGACTCAGCTCAGAGGTTTTGTCTTCCTGAAGTCCTCTTTGTCCCCAGGAATAGACTTTCCACAACAGAGTAGTCTGCGCAAGCCCAGCCTCCTTGGGAGGACGTAAGCGGCAAAGTGAAAAGCAGAGGCCTGTGAGTCTCCTAGACCTATCCTCAGAGCTGAGGTGTGTCACTAATAGCTATGTGGGCCTCAGAGACCCCAGGTGCTCAAGGAGACAGTGCCTTCTACCTTGCTGAGGAAATGACAAAGACTGGACACACAGAGAGTGCTTAGGGAAACCCTGCTCCCTCTTGAGCACCACTTGCCCCAATAATTCTCCTTCAGCTTCGTCCCCAGGAAGGCGTCTGAAGGACTTGCATGCAGAGTCAGGGATGAGAAACATGGACTAGATGCAAATGAGAGATAGGTTTCCTAACACATGCCAGATCAAGTCAGTTCTAATGGCTGCCTGGAGATCTTTGCAGAGAAGGCTTTCAAGGTCCAGAGCCAGGCTCATGGGCAAGTACTGGATTGATTAGCAATGGCTGCTATGGGCAAGGGGTAAAGTTATTGAGATACATGTGCTAGGTACCAGATTAGATGCTCTCTGATGAGCTGGATGATTCTAAGATGCTTGGTTCAAGTTCTGTGCCATGATCACTATAATGAAAATGGCTAACTCTTCAACAATTACCGTAAGTTTTGTCTACAGTGTTTGGGCATCTGTTTTGCTTTGTTTTTCCTACATGGCACATTTTAATACATGTGTACATGTGCATGTACACATACACATGTGCTTCCTCCAGGTTTATCACTTCATTTTTCTTCTGGGGAACTGCTCCTCTACCACTCTTAACCCACAAGGAGTCTTCTCATTTCTCTGTTCCAGGCATTGGCTTATGACATAAGCCAGACCAATAAGGCTCAATTATGGGACTATGGTTGAAACCAAGGGGAAGAGTTGGTGAGTTAGGGGCAAACCCATGGCCACCTTGCCTGTCATGTGAAGAGAACCTGCCTGCGTAACAAAGATGTCATAGAAGAAAGCACACACATCAATGGAAAGACTAATCTGTAGGGCACCGCCTAGAGAGACAGTTTGCCCTGGGGCCTATCTAGGCCCACTTGGAGGTCTGAGGCTTGTTCCCCAGGCGATAACCTTTGCCCTACATCTGGTAACTCCAGGTCCTCAAGCTTCCAAAGATGGCTCTGGCATCCATTCCCTTTCCTCAGATCCCTCGACACCTGATTGGCTGTTTCCAAACCACCAAACAGCTCCTGATTGGACCATTCAGGAACCACCCCCAATTGGTCCTTTTACAAACCCAAATTTGCATGTCTCCCTGATTGGCCAAGAACTGTATGGAATGGCAATCTCTGATTGGTTCCTGGCTAGCCCCTGAAGAGGATTAAAGGTGGTGAATGTAGCAGTTGGGGCCCATTCCACCAACTGGGATAGATGAAGCAATAAAGAGCTGTTTGAGCAGAGCCCTTGGAGTCAGCATCTTCACTGGGAAGAAAGAAGCAAGGAGCCACTGTGGGCATAAACCTCTAAGCCTGCCTTTCTCAAGGCTTCTCAGAGTAGCCGTGGGCATAAGCCTCCTTTCCAGGCAGCATGGTTCTCCAGTGCTCGACTCCCCCACACCAGATGGTGGGTCCTCAGTGGCTGGTTCCTGCTCATGGCCAGAGCAAGTCCAGAGGCAGGATGACGCCCCACACTAATCCCAGAGGATATAATTTGAATTCCTGGATCCATCTCTACCTGAAGTCAGACATGCTTAGAAATTTCAGTTATATCAGCCAATGAGCCTTTGGTGTTTTAGAGCTGCAAAGTCCAACACCATGGTGGATAGCCCCATGGACTTATTTAAATTAATTAAAAGTAAACAAAGTTTAAAACATTCAGTTTCTCAGTGGCACTAAGCACATTTCAAGGGCTTATGTGTGCATGTGGCTGGTGGCTACTGTACCTGGATGGTGTATAAAGAGAACACTTCCACCACAGCCTACAGTTCTATTGGGTAGTGCTCATGTAGACCGACCTGGGAGTCATGTTTCTATTCTTTGTGATTAAACATCTGGACAGACGTATAGCTCTAGGGCTAGAGCTCAGAGGTAGAGTACATGTTTACCCTGTGTAAGGCCCTGGGTTTGATCCCGGCCCCAAATCCATCAGTCAATCAACCAATCAATCAAGTTTCTCTGCTCCTCACAGCTTTTAGTTCCTTCCAACCCTGAGTCCTATTAGAATATAAGGTTCTGTTTAGGCTCCACCTGACCCATATGTGTTTGATTAGGGGTGTGGCCCTTGGTCTGGGGGCTCCTGGCCAATCTGGGTGGGCCCTGGCCTCCCAGTGCCATGACAGGCAGCACCAGCCCACCTTGGACCAGGAGTTCTCCTTGCTGAGCAGGTCGGCGTAGAAGTAGGCCATCTTCCACTGGCACTTGTAGGTGAAGCACCACATCAGCTCCCAGTAGCACATGTGGTGGAACTGCTTCCAGTGCTGCTGGGCCTCACAGCACTCCTCGAACCGCCGGACAGCCTACGGGCACCAGCAGATCAGCCCGGTGGGCGCCAGCCAGGCCCCACCCCGGCCCACCCTCTGTGCCTTTCACAGCTTCTAACTCCATGGCAGACCCAGCTGCCTCCAGTACATGGTGGGCCAGCCCTATGCCAGGCTAAAGTGGGGTCTGAGGAGCCAGGCCTGATATATCTTATTGGATCTTGGGCCCATTACTGCTCTTCACTGGGACTCGGGGGTTTTGGTCACAAAATGAAAGGGGCAGGACAGAGTTACACAGGAGGGCCTCACAGGAAGGTGTTGATATTATAGCGATATAAGAATGTCTGTGCCTTGGAGAAAACTCCAAAGGTTCCAGTAATTTCTGTGAGGTTAGCCAGGCCTGGGGCACTTGCCCTTCTCTGGCCAGCTGGAGACCCCAGAACTCCACATTATGGAGTCTGTTTTGGGCCTTGGCTTAGTGCTGGGGTCTTTTCCATGACTGTGGCTCTCCCCATCTCTAACCTTTCCATGGCTGCTCTCAGCCTCTGGCACTGCTACTCACCAGGGTGCAATCTAATCACCATGCCCTAAACCAGAGGCCTTTGCCAGCTCTCTATGTCCCTCAAGCACCCCCTCACCAGGACTGCCATAGTCCTATGTCTCCCTGTCAAATCTCACAGCACAAATGCCATGTCCTCCCTCATCCCCAGACTACCTCAGCCAGAAATGCCTCTCTGGCCCCTGCTTTCTCATCAGATCTCTTGGGCCCCACTCCCAGTCTGCCCTGCCTCTGAGGATGCCTCTTTGTGTCTCACTTCCTGCTGGGCTAGGGGACCCCCAGGGACCTCATCACTCACTGTGTCTATGTTGCCTTTAATGACTTCAATTCTCCCAGCAAAGAACAGGAAGATTGCACCCTGCAATGACACACATGTGGATTCATGTAGGTGCATGGGGTGATGGTTGGCTGGGGTGCTCAGCAGAGGGTGGGCTCACCTTGGGGTATCGATTCAGGTAGGGCTTCAATAGCTTCTCTGCCTCCTCAATGTTGACATTCCCAGTACCTGAAGGAAGTGGTGGGGGAGCGTAACACAAGTTACCACCATGGGCTCCTGTGCTCCCTACAGCAACCTACTAGGGCCTTCTTGGGGCCTCTACCTTCCCTTCTGTGAAATGGGAATAATAACTCCACCTATCTCCAGGGTGATATGAGGATTAAACAGATAGTATAGATATCATCCCAGCACGGGCTCAATAACCAGGAGGCTATGGCTGCCCAAAACCACAAGGGACAGTGTCTCTACCCCCTCTACACAGTGGGCACAGCCCTCCTCATTTCACAGATGAGAAAACTGAGGCTGGAACCTGGCCATACACTGAGGGAGGGGTAGTCAGCAGACCAGGCCCCAGTACAGTTTTTGTGGCTCTGTTACTTATGGTTTCAGAACCCCTATCCCAGCCCTGGAGGCCTGAGCAGGGCACAGCCCCTCACCTTTGGAGACCACCAGCCCCAGCCCCAGCATGAATCCCCCGGTACTCCTACCGAGCACGAAGGTGAGGAAGGTGTGGTAGCAGAGCAGCAGCATGACGCAGAGCACAGCGCGGAAGCTGTGTCCCGATGCGCCCTCCTCCAGCTGTAGCAGCCCATAGTCCTGGGAACAAGGGGGCAGGCTGAGGTTTCCAGGGAGGGACAGTGGCCTGCAAGACCACTAGACAGCTGTGACCTGCACTGCTGGAGTGTGGGTGGGGGAGTACCCGGCTCAGGGCCCAGGGGCTGCAACCCTGAGCAAAGGGCAGCCCTCCCAGTGTTGCAGTGCCTCCCTGGGGCCAGGGACACTGCTACTGGGGCCAGGCCAGAGGCCTCGCGTGTCCGCCACCTATCCCACAGCCCCTCACGCTCCTCCCCATAGGCATGTGCTCTTGGCCTCATCTGGTTAGAAGAAGGAATCACAAAAGGCAGATCATCCTAGCTTCGGGCTCCAGGCCCAGAGGGGGCCACGAATCCTGGGGCTGGGGAGCCTCCAGGGCCTGTCTGGGGAGGAGCTGGGGCCAGACCCACTGTCTGCCTGGGTCTCTACCCTCGCCTGTCCTCCTTAGCAGCCTCGTGTTTCCTAAAACACAAACTGACTTCCCTCAAACCCTTGTGGCCGCCCTGACTTTGGGACAAAGACTAAGCCTGGACTGGAGCTGAGGTTGGGCCAACCGCCCCTCCTTGGGTCATCTTCCCTGGCTCCCCGCCATCAGCATCCTGAGACACCACACGCCACCCCTGGGGCCTGCTCTAGAGAGAAAAACCAAAGGGACCTTCAGGGCTTCCAGCCGTGGACTAGAGATAACAACCAAGACTTCCAGGCCCAAGGGAGTGATAGGAAGCACCAAACCTCATGGGAGGATTCTCCCTTCTCAGTTCCCTGTCCTTCTGATGGCTCCCAGGGGAAAAGTCCTAGGCGGGGTCCTAAGTGTCCCAGTTCTTACTCTGGATCCTCTCCTCACAAGAGAAGTAGCCTCAGGCTGAGCCATGGCTGCCCCTCCAGTCTATTTCATAAGATTGGGCCCCAAAGGTTTTTGGATTTTTTTTTTTCAGTACTGGGGGTTAAACCCAGGGCCTAGCACATACTTTGCAAGTGTTCTACCACTGAGCTGCTCCCTTAGCCCATTTTCTGTTTGATTTTGAGACAGAGTCTCACTAAGTTACACAGGCTGCCTCTCTGGCCTCATGTGTGATCCTCCTGCCTCCACCTCCCATGTTGCTGGGATTACAGGTGTGAGCCCCCACTCCCAGCCAAAGTATTTATTTTTATGATTATGTTCTTATGCCAAATAATATGGGTTTTGTGTAGTAATATCTCCTTTAAATACATGTAAGTTAAACTATGTCACTTTTGGGAAAAATAATATATAAACAATAATATAGAGGTCCACAGGCATGGAAGATAGCAGAAAGGGCCAGGGAAAGTGCCTGTCTGAGCACTACCACCCAGCCCATATGAAGCACCTTATTTTACTGAAAGGTGACTCAGTGGAGGGAGGGACCTGCTTAGTGTCACAGGAAGAAGGGGATGAGGCTGGACCAACCCAAGGCTCCTGACTTCCAGGCCCCTCCCACCAGGGAGCCCTCCCTGATCTGCTACCTCCAACTGGGGCTGGTGCTCAGGATCCTGCCCTCAGGAAAGCCTCAGGGGACATGAGTTCTCTGGCTCTCCTCAGGGTCAGGAAGGCTCCCCAGCCCCCTCAGCCTCACCCTATCTAGCCCTGCTCCAGTCGTGGGGCTGAGCAGGTCAGGGGTATCAGAAGGCAGTGGTTACCTTATTTCCTGAAAACCCCACAAACTCCAGCAGCCGCAGGATCCTAGTAGGAAGCATGGACAGTGTCTGCAGGAACAGAGGCAGCGGGCACATGACAGGTATCCAAGGGCGGGGTGGGTAGCCCACACCCCAAGGCCAGCTCTTCCAACAGGTTTCCCTAGAAGGGAGAGAGCTGCTCCCTCCCCAATACGCACACAAGCCTTGGGTGGGAGGGCCCTGGCCTCTAGGGCGGGGGACCTGCATCTTTCCTGAGCAGCTCCTCCTCCCACGAGCAGGAGCAGGGATTCCCAGCCCACGCTGTTCCCTCTGTCTGGAAGCCCCATGCCCACCTGAAAACCCCTGTAGAGCCTTTGACATCTAACTCAGAAGCCTACCTGCCTCCCCCAGGAAACCTTCCCCAGCTCCCCCCAGGAGAAGACTTGGTTCTCTGTCCCCTGTGGGTCACTGGCCATTTCTAGGCCTGTCCCCTTCTCTGCCACTGGTAAGTCATTAGCAAGCAGCTCTCCATGCAGAACCAGCCCTGATTTATTGGGTGTGTCTGGTTTGAGTGCTACCACTTGATCCCCAGATGGACAGATGGACCCTCTGGAGCGAGCTCCAGCACCCTGCACTCATACGGCCACTGTGAGCCTTTGGTGAGGTATCAGGTTCCTGTCTGGGTCCTGGTGCCCAGCACACAGGCAGGCACAGTGTACTCAGGAGTGACCATGCACAGGACGAGCACATGCAGGGGAGATTGGCCTGGAGCCCCAATACTGCAGAAATATGGGGACTCCCACTTACCAGGTTGAAAGCTCCCACGCCAAGCTTCACCCCTCCTTCGAAGTGCCTGTGGCTCTCCCCTTTGCAGTACTGTGAGGACTGGACGAGGCTAGCCAGCTCCCTGCAGGAAGATGCACAGTCCTGGTCAGCCTCACATGAAGGCCAGCCCCAGACAGACCCAGGTGTGCCTAAGGGGACCTGCCACTCAAGCCGAACTCGGAACTCCCTGGCAGTGGACTTACATGGCTCTGCAGATCCCAGAAGCTCATACTCAAGGAATTTCTAACCCCATCTTCCACCAGGACCACACACCCCTCACTCCTGAACTTCACCACACTGGCTCTACTATGCCCTGCTTTGTCCAACTTCTGAGCATGTCTTCATGTTCCATGGTCTATCTAGAACAGGGATTCTCAACCTGACCTTTTAGGCCAGATTTTTTTTTTCAATACTAAATTGAACCCAGAAACTCATGCATGTTAGACAAGCACTCTCCCACTGAGAAGCACCCCTAGTTCCCTTCTTATTTTTATTCTGAGACAGGATCTCACTAAATTGGTCAGGATGCCCCTCACCTTGAACTCATGATCCTCCTGACTCAAGGCTACGAATACAGGCATGCACCACAGCACCTGGCTAGGCTGTAATATTGCTTTGTTGGGAGAGGAAGAGGGACCTGCTCCATGCACGGTAGGATGATCAGTACATCCCTGGCCGTGGCCTCCCAGGTGTGAGTAGCATCCGCTCCCCAGGTGGACAACCAAGATGTCTCCAGACATTGACAAATGTGTCATGGTGGGTTTCTCCTGATTGCCAACCCCACAGACCCCATGGCTCTGGACAGAGGAGTACCTGCCTTCCTTCCTGGGCTATGAGCATCATGAGGGTTTTTGGTCAGCCAGCACTAAGCCTTCTCTTTGGCAGGCACTGGAGTGTAGCAGAGAGCCCAACCTCCTACCACTGTCCCTCAACCACTCCCCTTCAGGGGACAGCCCCTCCACCCAAGTCACTGTGAGGATGCTGAGAGCCACAAAGGAGAAGAACCCAGGGGCGTGACCTAGTCTTGGGATCAGGAAGATTTCTTGGAGGAAGGAACATTTAAGTGGAGAGGTCATGTGAGTTGAAACCTGAGGGATGAGCTTGGGCTGGCCTGGTGCAAAGAGTGTGGCTGACAGGGAGAACAGCATGTCCAAAGGCCCTGAGGTAGAAATCAACTTGACAAATTTGGAGAACTGAGGGAGGGCCAAGGGTCTGATGCAAAGTGAGGATGATAATGTAGCAAACAGGGTAGGAGGGGGCAACAGAGGAAGGACAGTGGCCAGCCACTAGACTGGTCAGTGGACAATCACTATTCTAAGAGCAAGAGGAGCCTGGGCAGTCAGCAAGGGGTGGCTTGACCAGGTGTGTGCTTTGAAGACCTCATCCTGGCAGCTGGAAGGGAGACTGGAGGAGTCATAGCACTTGCCTGGCTGTCCTTGGTCAATTCTAACAGAGACCCCTGTAACATGGGGGCTACATACCATACAGTGTGTCTTACTGACGAGCAACACCTATTTCTGCAGGGAAACGGTCACACTAAATGGGGAGGTAGAGATGATACCATAGTCTCAAACTTTTACTAGGAAATACATTTTAATGCAAAACTGAGGGGAAGCTGAGTTCCCAGAGTTTTATTTGATTTTAGAGTTGTAGACAAGGGATTGCAGAGCCATAATAAGTAGAAGTGCTCTGGATGGAATTTTCATTCCTTCATCCATAAATACAGCTTGTGCCTGGGCTGGGGCTGATGTCAGGGACCCAGAGATAGCATAGAAATGAGGGAATTTGTGTGTACGCATGCGTGTGTGTGTGTGTGTGTGTGTGTGTGTGTGCCTGTCTCTACTTAAGGGGTCAAGGAAGGCTTCCTGGGGAGAATGGTATCTGGGCTGGGGCTTCATGGATGCGTAAGAGTTCTGCTGCTATTCCCAAAATGACTACTCCTGGGTCAGTCTTCCTGTATCCACCTGCCCCAACTGTTTGTGTGGAACCTTCTCTGATTTTTCCTTAATGGATTGTCAGGCACAGAGAAGACACTCAGGAAACCAAAGGAACAGATACAACCAGAAAACCAGGAGAATATTATTCCAGAAAACTGGAGTGCAAAAATCTGTCTGAGTTCACAGTATTCCAGACTTCTGGCTTCCAGGACTCCACCTCCCACCAAGCAGCCCCGGGGGACAAGGGGAGTGATGCTGCGGCCCCAGGCCTCCCAGCTGTCTGCAGGCCAGCGCCACTCACTTGTAGGTCTGGTAGCTGTTTCGAACTTTGATGCCTCCTTTGATGAAACTCACCATGTTCTCATCCTGCAGGAGGGAGAGATGCCAAGAGGCAGGCCTAGGTTAGGTCACCAAAGGCCAGAAGGATCATGCAAGGTTCTGGGCCTTGACTGTCCCTCCCCGTGCACAGATCTGTGAAGGACCTGGGGTGAAGAAGTCAGACAAACAAGGCCTCCCTACTCCTTGGCCATACAAAACCTCCAAAGTACCCAGTGCCACCACAAGCCCCCTTTCCAGCCTCCCATGCACACATACTGTGTGCTTGAAGAGAGGCCTGGAGTAGGGGATGCCTGCCATGGTCAACAGTGACTCCCTCCAGGCAGGAAGACTGGGAGAGGAGGAGGGATGCTCATTTTTTGACTGTTTGTAGTTTTTAGCACCAGCAGTTATTTACCATGTTTATAATTTAAAGCACCAGTACCTGCAGCCAGCCTGGCAGCTTCTCTCCTGGGTGACCACCCAGAGAAATGAATGGACACAGGCTGTGGAAGACCCCTTCAGGAACATTCACAGCACCATTGTCCCCAAAAGCCAAGGACCAGAAACAACCCACTGCTCATCAGTAGGAGGCTGAATAGAGAAACTGAGGTATGTATGCACAAGGGAAAAGGACTCGCAAGGACGAGTGAAGAAAGCAAGTCACATGTAGACCGAGGCCTTTATGAAGGTCAAAACCAGCTAACACATAACAAGATGTTCTTCAGACATGAATAGGAAGCCCACAAACTGTTTTTAACAATAAGGTAGGGGATGTCGGAAACTCTAAGTAGTGGTTTCCCCTGGGGAGGGAGGCTGGGCGGTAGGAAGAGGCCAGGGCATGAGGCAAGTTACCACCCAACTCGGCTTTCCAGCTGAGTGCAGGGAGTGTTTGTTTGTAATAATAAAATAAACAAGAAAATGCAATAAAATGCCACTCGTGGTATAATTATTACAGTGAGTCTTAAACCAAGAGTCAAGATTAATCCAAATCTAATCACCTGAGGCCTCAAAAGATTAAAAGGAAAAAATAGAGCTAAGAGAAATAAACAGTGCCCCAATGCTAAAACGTGTAAGTCCCACTCCTTGCAAACCCTATGTACACATGATGATGATGTGTTATGTTAGAACCTGCGCTTCCGGCAAAATCATGCAGGGCTAGTGCTCAGAATTCCTCCTGTGTCGTGAGGAGACCTGGCTGTGACTTGGCCAAACCACAGTTTACCATTTGCTAAGCTTGTGGCCATGGGAAGGTGACTCCTGTCCCCTACATCTCCGCTTTGCTGGCCTCTGAGAGGAAGATTAAATAAGAAATGTAAATATAGCTAAAAACAAACTCATGTGTGGGAGGTATAGATAAAGTGACAAATCCATATTATATGCAAAACCCCAGGACACTGTCCAGGCTACAAGTGTTTGGTGAATGAACCAAGTGCAAAGCAGCCTTGTGACAATGCCAGTAACCACATGACCCTTGAGAGGAGCCACAAGCAGTGACAAGGTGGAAGCGGTACTATGGTAATGGCGTGTGAGGAGGGACAGCCATCCTCTCTAAGTCAGGGGCTCAGAGCTTCAGGCCTTGCCTGGACCGCAAGAGGAGGGTCATGATTGAAAGTGGCGACCTGAAATTCCCAGCCTCCCTACACAAGGAGGGGGCTCCTACCTGCAGGAAGGTCAGGGCCGCTCTCTGCAGCAGGCACTCTGCATAGCAAACCTCAGCGTGGATTTCCTCTGCAGGGAGAAAACCAAAGCCCTGCAACCTCCTGGGGTGATAGGCAGGAGACCTGGGTTGATCCCCAAGCTGGCACCTCCCCAAAGCAGGAAAGAGAACCTCCCCCACCTCAACCCATCACCCTTTCTCAAGGGAGCTCGAGTCTCTCCCCACCATCTTTGAACGGGCTCCCCTGTCCTAGTGTCCAGAATGTCAACCCACTGCATACAGCATTTGGTGCTGGAATCTTCCAGAGCTCTCAAAGTGATGAAGGCCTTTATCCTTGGGTTGAAGAGTCCCAAACTGCTCATGGTTGGTTTCTGCCACACATGGTCATGGCACAAAGATGCCATGTAGGCTGTGACAACCCAGGTCATCTCTTCTGCTGCTGCCAGCTGTCCCATCCCAGAGAGTCAGCTTCTAAAGTCACACCCCTCTCTGAGCCTGTGAGATCACTTAGACAAGGACACTGGTACACCTAGCCACATGATCAATCCTTAGCACTCCTTGGCCTGAGGTGCAAAGCCATGGCCCTTGTGACAGCTTTTCCTTTCCTCAGTCCCCAGGTTCTTGGACAGTAATGCTGTCAGGTGGACGCAACTCACCTGTCCCGCCCCCTCAACACTGGACCCTCCTCAAAAGGCCCAGGCCTGATCCACCTGTGTCTCAGAATAGAGGATGGGGCCCAGCCCCCTTGGTGAAAGTGGGGGGATAACTCCCCTTCCCTCCCCTCCCCAGCCTGGAGCCCCCTGGGCTTAGTGTGCTTGAGCGGATACCCCAGACGCCACACCTTCCGTGAACTGGTCCATGGAGGGGCGGTGTACCAGGTTGCTGAAGGAGTCTGACATGGAAGACTTCCTCCGGTGCCTGGAGAAGGAAAAGGGGCATCAGGTCAGCTGGTGACGCTGAGAGAGATGCCCAGCCCAAGTCACGCTCATCTTTACCCCTCTTTGCTACACTCCAGAAAATTCCAAGGCGTGCGGGCCCCTCCCATAGGATTTCTCCAGACATGGACTCCCCACAGCTCCCCCAAATCCAAGACTTTCTAACCCTTTGTCCCTGCTGTTGCCCTTTTGCACCTTTCCTCTGCCCAGGCCAGCACTTGGCCATCCTTCAAGACCCTGCTTGGTCACCGCCTCCTCCAAGAGCCTTTCCTGCTGCTCGGCCTGGACCCTCACAGCCCCTTGAGCCTCCTGCATCATGCTGGGAGGTCACCATCTGAGGCAGTTCGGACATCCGAGCTACCTAGGTCTGATGATCTCCAGTCACCAGGGCCTCCCCAGAGCAGGAGTGAGTGTGTCCCCATTGGACAATGACACCACCAGCAAGGACACACAGGGTCATTCGTTCATTCACTCGAGCACTGAATGTGGACCAAACTCATTCAATGAAGCACCAGGTCCTGTAATTGGGGGCGGGGTGTGGGGGTCTTCCGCACCCATCACCACACCCATTTCACATGTGAGGAAAGTTGAGTCCAGAGAGGGAGCTGCCCAAGGTCAAAGAGTTATAAAGTCACACAGCCAAATTTGTTTCCTCCCAATCAGCACTGGTCCTGGGAAGCTGCTCAGTGACTGGCACAGACAAGGCACTGGGGCAATGCTGATGGGGGCAGCCCTCAGTGCGTGGGGACATGACCTCTCGGCCAAAATAAGCAGCACCAATGGCAGCATTATAGGCACTGGGTTAGGAGAGAGTGATGGAAAGGAAGATGGCCTCGCAACCCCCCATCCCTGTCCCCCATGGCCTTGACCTCTGACACAGCAACTGTGCTTCCTTCATCATGTTGCCAGCAAGCAGGATGTCCTGAGGGTCGAAGGTCATCATGGCCTGCATCTCGAGGATGGTGGCGTATGTCAGCGAGTGGTACATGCTCTCCTTGGTTCTGCAGGAGAGAGGGGACAGTGAGGGCAACACTGTCAGAACTCTGACTGCGCTGGCTGCCCGTAGGTCACCTTCCATCCCTGCCAGTTTGGCCTAGGGGGAAGCAGGTCCAGGAAGGGACTTACTTGTCCAAGGTCTGACCATTTCATTGCTACTCAAAAGACCTTGGATCCCGTCCAGATCCTGTTCCCAGATGCTCTTCTTCTTGCTGAGTGGCCCAAGTGACATCGCCGTCTGAGCCTCAGCTCCTTCTCTCTCTGGGAGGGGAGGCAGCAGCCGGGTGGCTCAGGACTAACAAAGGGCCTGGGGCGTGCTAGCCTGAAGCTGCCTTCCCCAGCCTAGGGCCTGCCTCTTACCTTCGGCCCCACCCTCCAGCAGACTGACCCCTGGACCCTCCTGTCCCCAGGATCCTTTCTATCACCAAGCTGCACCCTAGGCTAACTCCCATCTGCACCTCCTGGACCTCTTGCAGGCTACCCACTGCATCTCCTCATCCCATCATCTGTTTCCATAGCCTCTGTCTGGACTCTCCAGGCTCCACGGGATGCATGCCCCACCCAGCTCTCTAGACCCTTTCTGCCAGAGCCCCCCAATCCACATGATCTGGTCATACTCAAAAATGTACCCCTTGCTTCAGTGAACCACACAGGCCTCCCTCAAGAAAACCCCCATGCTTTCCTTCTCCCAGCACTTCCCAGTGCTGTTCCCTTGTCTGAGATGCCCCTCCCCTGCCTCTGCATCTCCCAACTCATCAGTCAAGACCTTCAAATGCCTCCAAGGCCCCTGGGGACCCAGGGCTTCTTCTTAGGGGCTGTGTGTCCATGACGAGGAATGGGCCACACCGAACCCACCTCAGCACAGCTTCGCAATCTCTATAGACCATGGGCACCGCACAGACAGGGCTTGGATGCCCAAGGCTTCTCTACTAAGGGTGTTCTGATAGGTGAGGTGGCATGGACAAGGCAGAGGGCAAGGAGGGGTGGGAACAATGGCAGCCCTTGCTGTGCTGGAGGGGGTCCCTGGGTAGTCTAGGCCTTGGCTGTGGACCGTTATAGGAGGAAATGCTGGGGGCCAACCTAGGCCCTGTGGCTGGGGACACTGGCAGGAGGGAGCAGCTCAGACTGGCACGGCAAGTGCCAGGACAGCTTCCCTCCCTTCCCTATGTGCCCTTGTCAATTATTTACAAGACTCCTCAGTGCCAGGCTTATGCTGGGAACTTCAGAGGAAAGAGAGGTGACTAAGCTTTATCAATGGTTTTATTGTAAAAACATGTGACTTTAGCCATCTTCCTATCTTCTTGTTCCAAAAACTACCTGCAAACTTAGTTGCTCTTTTACTTCTAGGTGACCCTCGGGTGTTAGGGTCCTTGAGGGCCAAAGGTTTTTGAAGGGAACAGAAGGCTGATAGACCCCTTGTCAGCCCTACCAGCTCACAGGACACCCTCCAGGCTTGTGCCAGGACTGCTTCATCTGAGGACAGCAGTTCGTGGAAAGGAGGTGGCTGCCTGCAGTGAGAGTGCTGAACTTGGGCTTCAGAGTCCCTCAGCCAGGGAATGGAACCTTGGCTCTGCTGGTCACCAGCTGTGTAACCCTGGTAAGTCTCTCCGCTTCTCTGAGCCTCAAGTTTCTCCTCTATTAAAAATTAGTACAATAACCCTTATGTACCAGGGCTTTCTGAGTGGCTTCAGTTGTTCACCCAGGCCAGGGCCAAATCATCTGTGCTCAGTAAATGTGAGTTTCTTCATGTCCTGCTAGGGTCAAGGGTCACTTCCAGCATAAAACCCTTCTCCTTGAGGAGGGGGCTTCCCTGGCAACACAGACACCATCCCCCAGGCGGTCCTCCACACCTTTCTGCAGGTGTGTCCAGCTCCCCAGCCCTGCTTCCACAGGTCTGAGCCCCACCCACCCCACCCCACCTGCAGAGAGCCCAGTGGGTGCTGGGTCCAGAAGAAGGGATAGCTCCACCCAGGGAACTGGCAGGCAAAGTGGAATTTCTAGTCTGAGGCCCAAGGCCTCGACATGCACATGTGGCTAGAAATCCTGGCCCCTCTCCAGCCGACTACCTGGAAGATCCCACCTCAGGTCTGGAGTGGGAGTAGGGCACAGGGGTATGGCAACCCCCAAATCTCTGACACCTCATATTTAATGTGTGCCCCACAAGTTCT
The DNA here is from genome assembly GCA_007922755.1 of Pedetes capensis. NCBI lineage: Eukaryota > Metazoa > Chordata > Mammalia > Rodentia > Pedetidae > Pedetes > Pedetes capensis. Next base: position 49,101 of record VMDO01004134.1, read on the forward strand.
CATTTGCACATAGAGCACCGAGACCCCAAAGTTAATAAACCCAGCTCTGTGACATGATATCCCCTGGGGTCCCACCTTCTGGGGCCCAGACAAGCTGTCAAAATTGGGCATGGGGGGGTTATGGAAGAGTGATCAACAGAACAGGGTGCTGAGACCTGGGATCACTTGGCCACCCACAGTTCAGGCCATGTCAGATCCCTGCCAGCCCTCCTGCTTGGCCCTTGTCCCCACCATCTGGGCGTCCTCAACCTAACCCAACCCCACAGTTCCTTCCTGGACACCTCCACCGCCACTCCTGGCTGAGGGCCTCACCTCCCAGGGAAGCCTGGGAAGGTCTGCAGGCAGAGGAAGCCCCTGGGGCACATCTCCCTCATACTCATTAAGGCTCCAAATCTTGCCTCTGGCATTCTCAGACCCACCTCACTGCCCTCCTCTCCAGCCAAGCTGCTTCTAGGGGACTGCACGTCCCTGTTCGACTTCCATAGCCTGCTGGGCCCTCCCCTGCAGGGGCCTGCCTCAGCTCTCCCACTCAGGCCAGCCTGAGGGGCTCCATTCCTCCAATACATGGAACCTTCCACTGCCAGGCTTGGGCACAGGTGGTTCCCTCTGTCCAGAAAGACTCTCTTGGTCCATTGAGTCTTCATCCAGCCCATCTCACTGTTCAGGAAGCTGTCTCTGCTATCACTGTCTTGAAATCTTATTGATTTGCAAACAAATGACCTTACATTTTCATTTTGCAATGGGCCCTGGAAATTTTGTGGCCGGTCCTAAAGCCTTCCTGACCGGCGCCTTTCCCTGAGTAGCTCCTGGCACCCCTTTGTGCTGGCTCCACAGTTTTCCCTGCTAGGCTCTGAGAAGGCCCACCTCGTGCTCAGTCCTGGAGCCCTTGTGCCTGCACACTGCCGGGTACACAGGTCACTCATGAGGTGTCACTGAATGGACCACTGAAGGAACAGCTCTGCTTCAGGAGTCAGTCACCCTCCCAGCTACAACCTCCCTGCCTTCCTGCCCTCACCGGTCACTCCCACTGCCCCGTCCTCCCTCTGACCTGTCCCCTCAAGCTTCCTCATACCAGCCACTCTCTTGCCAAAATATTCAGTGCCAAGCCTTCCAACCTTCTATTACACCCCAGCCTAGGGGCCACACAACTGCCCACCACTTCCTCCAGGCTGCCCCACACAGCACTGCAGAGAGCTGCCTTGCTGAGAGGCAGCCTGCTGGGGCTCACCTCAGCCAGGCCCATTTGCTGTTCACAGACACCTCTTTCTTCTCGCTGTCATCCTCCCAGTAATGCTGGGCCCCTCACTCTCGGTAGGTAACCTTGCGTTTTCCCCCAGAGAAATTCCAGCCCATCACATGGACACAGCCTGGACTTCTTACCCTTGGCACATGCAGATCTCTGCACACACCCTTCTTCCCTGGTGGCGGAGGCAGTGCAGGGCCCACAGTGTAAGGTGAGCACCTTCACTTTGTTTTAGAGCCAATGAACACAGATCGAATGAACACAGCGAAGCTGGTGAGGCTGAGTGGGCTTGGATTAGAATCCCAGCTCTGCCACTTGCAAACCATGATCATTTATCCAAGAAAAAACAAATGCAGTAGCCTCTACGTTCCAGAGGCAGACACAGTGCTAAATAACAGACTACATGCACAGACACCATTACTCAGAGAAGTGGCATCTGGAAAGCAAATGTGGCAGAGAAGGGAGCTTAGTGAGCCCAGTTACATCCCAGGGGGCACAAAAGGGGGATGATATCCCTGCCTCGAGGATCCAGACAATTAAACAGACCTGTGTAAAATGAGGAACAGTGAGTGAAATTGGACAGCAACCCCTTTTGAAGTTTCAATGGCTCTGAATGTGGGAAAGAGACACAAATCATTTTTTTTTTCTAGACCAGTGTTCTCGATGGAGGTAGCAAGGCATTTTTGCCCCCACCTTGTACAAAGAAATTTGGCAATTTCTGGAAACTTTTTTCCCCATGCTGTGGGATTAAACCCAGGGCCTCATGCATGGAGACAAATGCTCCACAGCTGAACTACACTCCCAGCCTCTTTTTTTATTATTTATTTCAAGACAGGGTCTCACTAAGTTATGCAGGGTGCCTCTGGCCTCAAATTGCCATCCTCCTGGTGACTCAGTCTTCTAAATTGCTGGGATTACAGGTGTGTGCCACAGCACCTGGCTGGAAACATTTTTTGGTTGTCACAGCTGCAATGTTATTTTACTCCCCTGAAGACGTTTGGCAGTCATGGAGGCATATTTGGCTGTCATAAGGCAGGATGGGTGTGAGGGGAGCATGCCCATCACCTCCTGCCTATAAGAAAGCTCTCAGACAGAAAAGGACAGGGAAGAGCCTTTTCTGGAGTGGGGCAGAGCTGAGATCCAGAAGCTGCTTTGCATGCAAGGTACAACGGGCCTCCTGGGAAGACTGGTTTCTCTAGAGTGCCTCCTTCAGGATGAGGCTCTCTTCTTCAACATGCCCCCCAAGCAAGGAAAGGGATGCAACTTCTCACCAGAGAGGAGGCTAAAAGGAAAAAGCTAAGCTAGGGATTCTGTGGTAGTACAGCTCGGGGGCCTGGGTGTACCTTGCCTTCTGGTTTTAGTGGGTTTTTGTTGTTCTGTGTTTTGGCACCCTTCGGCTGGCGCCAAGTCTGCAGGATGGTCTAGAGTTAGGCCTAGGTGTGGCCTGGTCTTTGCTGGGCCTCAAGGAATGAGAAGAAAGGCCACTGTCTGTGCTTGGGGTACAGCAGGACAGGCCTAAGACAGCCAGTGTCCAGTGCAGGAGGTGGCTATGATCTGGGGTCCAGACCCAATAAAGGACAGGAAATGACCAGGAGGGAAGGCAGAGCCAAGAGCTCCCCAAAACAACTGGGAAGAAGACCTGGACAGTCAGTGATAGAACAACATGGGGCCAGGCTTGCCTCAACCAGGACCACCCTGGTGCTGTAGACTGTGGCTCGCCCAGATCCCCTCAGAGTGTGGGAGTGAGGTGTGGAACTGCTCCCAAAAGGACTCATTCGGATCATTGCCCTGGATCCCCTACCACAGGCTAGAAGTCAGGCCCCTGACCCTAGACAGAACAGCCGGTCAAGTCTAGAGAAAGTGGACAGGTCTAGGGGACTTGTGGAAATCACTTCCCTTGCCTGGGCATTTGCTTTCTTAGGGTTTGGGGAAACTAAGTATAGCAGTGCAGAAGACACAATACAGCTGAAAAGAGGGAGGTAAAGAGAGGGCAGGTAGCAGACATGACTGGACCCTTGCCCTTACCCCTTCTCAAAATTCAAGCAGCCTTGGGGATCCTCTGTTTGGGCTGAGAAAGAGGATTCCTCTCTGGGAAGCTGGAATACCCAAATGCTGGTATGCAGGGGCCAGCAGCTCTCTGACAGATAATCCAAAAGCCAATCCCACCAATCTCAAGGCTGCTTGGCACAGACTTTCCAGTTGGCCTTTAAATGAACTCGACTTCCAGGCCACCCTGGGCTATGTACTCAGTGAGATTCTGTCCCTCAAATAATACTAATAAAAAATTTTAAGTAATGTTATTAAACAACGAACACTCAGAGAACAACAAAGAGTACTACAAAATTAATCATATAATTACAGAGGATTCCTGCCAGATACCCAGGCAGGGATCACCCAAGATTAGAGGAAAACCCCCATGAGAATAGGGTTTCCGACATTAAACAATTCAGGAACCTGGAGAAATCCAAGATCATACAGGAAAAGAATAAATATTTTTAAAAGGGATAATATTCTGATTTGAAAACATAACAATAATAAATACCTATTAGAGCACCTACCATGCCAAGCTCTGTTCATATTCTAAACAGAGCTATACAGAAGACAGTGTGAGTGAGGCATGGTGGCTAAGGCAGGAGAATCGCAAGTTTGAGGCTAGAGGAAGCCTGCACAATTTAGCAAGACCCCATCTCAAAATGAAAAAAAAAGTGGGGGGGGCAAGGGGTGCCGCCTAGTGGTAGAGCACTTGCCTAGCAAGTGCATGGCCCTTGGAAAAAGGAGGAGGAGGAGGAAGGGAGTTGGGAGTAGAAGAAGGAGAAGGAGGGAGAGGGGGAGGAAGTGTGAGCTGGGTGTGGTAGTGCATGCCTGTAATCCCAGCGCTCAGGCAGCTATAGAAGGAAGTTCACCAGTTTGAAGCCAGGGTGGGCTACACAGGAAGACCCTGTAAAAAGAAGAAAGAAGAAAGGAGGGGGAGGAGGAGGAAAGGGAGGAAGAGGAAGAGGAGAAGGAGAAGAGGAGGAGAAGAGGAGCAAGGGGATGAGAAGGAAGGAGAGGAGGAAGAGGAGGAGGAGAAGAGGAAAAGGAAGTGGAGGAGGAGAAGAAGGGAGGAGTAGGAAAAGGGGAGGAAGAGGAAGGAGAGGAGTACAAGGAGGAGAAGGAGGAGAAAAAGAGAAGGAGAAAAGGAGGAGGAGGGGAAGTCTACCCATAAATCAAGAATAAGATATTGTCAGGTGTGGCGGTGCACACCTGTAATACCACCACTCAGGAGGCTGAGGGAGAACGATCTTGAGTTTCAGACTACACTGGACTACTTTAGTTACTTAGTGAAGATTTGTCTCAAAAAAAAAAAAAAAAAAAAGATGCTTTTAACTAAAGACCAAGAGAATAACGCCAGGTGCGGTGGTACACGCCTGTAATCCCAGCTGCTCAGGAGGCAGAGGCAGGAGGATTGCAAGTTCGAGACCAGAGGCAGTCTGCAAAACTTAGTGAAACTCTGTCTCAAAAAGTAAAAAAATGGGCTGGGATTGCAGCTCAGTGGTCCAGCACTTGCAGAGCATGCAAGCGCGAGGCCCTGGGTTCAACCCCCAGTACCTCAAAAAAAAAAAAAAAAAAAATCAAGAGAATAAAAAATACTTGAAAATTAATCATATGATTATGTAAAGAAAAGTAAGTAGAGATACTTAATGAAAAAGTGGAGGAAATCTCCCCAAAATCAGAGGAAAAAGAAAAGATACAGAAATGGAAAAGGCAGAGGGAAAGAAGAAGAGGTTTAGAAGAGGGGTTCACACCAAGGCAGGGGATCCAGGAAGTCTGACACCTGAGTTAAGGAAAGCCAGGAAAGGGAATCAGAAATGGAGGGAAATTTCTAGAACTAAGAGTATCCAATAAAAATACAGAATGAAAATGATCTTTGTTTCAGCACATCACTGTAAAATCCCAGGTTTGCAGGGATAAAAGAGAAGATCCTAAACATTTCTGGAAAAGGAAAACAAGATCACATGCAAAGTAAGAAAAATTAGAGTTCACCACTACAGTAGATACTAGAAAGCAAGGGAGTAAAGCCTTCAAACTTCTACCTGAAAAAAAATTTCATGTAACTCTTTGTTATGAAATTTCTAGAGGACATGCTCTGGTAAAATGGAGCTCAGAGAAAGGAAAGAGGAAAAGCCGAGGGGGCAAGGGTAGGGGGCAGCCAGGAGGCAGGTCTGTCCTCAGAAGGACTGGTTCCAGTGAAAGCAGGGACCGAACATTTGAGGGAAACTTCTGATAGGATAAGCAGTGGTTATAAAAAATTAAGTATATGCTGGGCGCGGTGGCGCATGCCTGTAATCCCAGCGGCTGGGGAGACGGAGGCAGGAGGATCACAAGTTTGAGACCAGACACAGTCTGCGTAATTTAGGGAGACC
>VMDO01004134.1:54846-130180 GCA_007922755.1 Pedetes capensis
AAAAAAAAAAAAAAAAACAAGGCTGTTATTAACTCCAGAAAGGAAATATAATCTGAAATATAATCTGATACACTTGACTCTGTAATGAACAAAAATTAAAAAGATACAATAATGTAAACATTGATTATTGATTTGGTCAAATATTGTGATATATGAGAAAAATGAGGGGAGGTAGGAACATGGCTGTAAGAAAGCAAAATTCCCATCCACCAAGAGATGAGGTTTAAAAGTGACCAGTAACAGTGGGATGCCATGGCACATGCCTATAACCTCAGCACTCAAGAGGCTGAGGCAGGAGGATTGTGAGTTCAAAGGCAGTCTCCACTACACAGGGAGTTCCAGGCCACCCTGGGCTACATGGTGAGACTCTGTCTCAAATAAACAACAATTAAAAAAAAATTCCCAAAATTAACTTAATAAATAAATGTGAAAAGTAAAAAAGGGTGAATTTTATGGTATGTAAATTATATTTCAGTTTTTAAAACTGAAAAAGTAATAAGAAAAAGCTGTATGTGCCTATTATTTAGAAATAAGGCAGTAAACATTAGAGGCAATGGTTAAAGGAGTTGTTGTTGTTGCTGTTGTTGTTAGGTGCCATCAAGTCAGCGTCTGACTCATGGCAACCCTACATACAGCAGAGGAAACACCATTGTCCAACAGAGGAAACACTATTGTGGTGCTTCTCTGCTGTTCATAGAGTTTTCAATGGCTGATTGTTTGAGGGGAGTGGGCCACCGGATCCTTCTCCCAAGCCTACAGCACCTGGTGTTCCCAGGCGGTCTCCTGTCCAAGTACTGACCAGGCCTGACCCTGCTTAGTTTCCGAGATCTGATGGGATTGGACACCACAGTGGTACAGCTGCAGGCGGGTGAAAGAGTAGCCCTCATTATTACCCTAAATGCTCAGTGAGTAGCCCTAAATGCTTCGGGGATAGGGACTGTAGTAGAGCTGAAGGGGCAGTAAACCTCAAGTAGATTCTGAGGGAACAAGATAGCAGTGGGAAGAGTCCTCAGAAACCTGAGCCAAAGTCACAGTGACTTTGGAGATAGCCTGGCTGCTCACAGGCTGTGGGATGGAGAGCCTGAGCCATTTTTACAGAAACTTTCAGGGGTCATAATGACCCAGAAAGCTGAAGGCATTCAGCTACACCAAGCTCCTTTCATCAAGACCTCTGGTTGTCCGTGGCCCAACTCACGCCATCCCGGCTGCCGTTTGCTCCCAGGTGTGCACATGCAGCCACACCTCCCACCCTTCCCAGGGCTTAAACTCACCTGGGCTTGAGGTAGCTGAGTGCTTCTGAGAACTGGTTGGTGAGGAAGAGGTCCAGAGCTGTCATGCACTGGTCCAAGGCCTCATGGAGGCTGCTCACAGGAGTCCTGGGGGAGACATACAGGACTGACCCTGGAGCTCTCAGCCTCTCCTGGCTGGAAAAGAGCCTCACGGGCCCCCTCGACCTCCCTGGTCAGGCTCAGATGCTTTTTGTGGGCTCCTCCGGGCTGCCCGTGTTGTACTAGAACACAGGGACAATTTGGACCCCTCTCTTGGTGCTCACAAGGGTGGGAGAAGGAGCTGAAGGGTTTGTCATCTGAGACCAGATGGCAGGGTGGAGGTGCTTGAGGAAGCAGGGCAAGGAGGCCTTAGGAATAAAGGTATCTTACCCCCCACGAGGATAAAGGGAGTCCTTGTGGCCTTTCTGACCCATTGGACTGTGCTGCCCCCCCTGGGGGGCACAGCCCACCCACTAGATCCCACTTTGTCCCTCTCTTGTTCCTCCTTCTCCCAGCTCCTCCTGCCCGGAAGGCCTGCACTCTAGAACCCCACACTGTCACAATGGGCTGTGGCGGGGGCAAGAGCAGCCAGGGCCTTTAAAACTCAACTGTCACCTTCCTAATGACACCTCCCACACACGCAGCCCCTCTCCAGTCCTTATGTTCCTCTTGACGTATATTTTGTAATTATTTTTCTGTGTATTTTCTGTCTCTCCCACCAAACTATAAGCTTCTTAAAAGCAGGACTCTCAACCAAGAACAGTGGTGCTTGCCTATAATCCTACTGACTCAGGAGGCAGGGGTGGGAGGATAGCACATTTGAGGCCAGAGGCAGCCTCTATAACTTAGTGAGACCTTGTCTCAAGATTAAAAGTATAAAATGGGGCTCTGGGTGCATCTTAGTGGTAAAACATGAGAAGCCTTGGGTCCAATCCCCCAGTAATGGGGAAAAAAAAGAAAAAAGAAAAAAAAAAAAAACAAGAAAGAAAAGAAAAGAAAAAAGTAAGAGGAAGATTCTGCAGGAGGCCCTCAGTTCAACTCCCCAGTACTAGAAAAAAAGAAAACAAGCAGGAATCTTTTTTCCAATCCCTGCAGTATTTCCAGCACCTAGTATCTGGTACAAAGTAGTTCTTTTAATAAATATATGAGGTGAATGAATGAAAGAGTGAGGGAAGTATAAGGCTAGGAAAGCAAATCCCTGACTTTTCTCAGCCTCAATTTTCCCATGTGAAAAATGAGACTGAAATGAAGGTCTTGAGAATACTTCTTCTCAAAGGGTGTCTTTTAAGTGAAAGAAGGTTCCAGTAAGAAGCTTGATGATCTCATTGAATAGAAATCCTGATCCCCAAGAATTAGTAAAAAGAAAGTTTCTTCTCCACCATGTAAATTCCTACATATACCTTGAGGCCCTGCTCTAATACCTTCTCTTCTGTGATACACCAGCAGATCTTCTCAGGCAAATTCAAATACGTGTCCTGTTCAAAGCTGAACTCATGTTCATTTTCCCAAATCTGTTCTTCCTCATTCTTGCCATTTTAATAAGTGACACCCTTCTACCCAGTTTCTTAAGCCAGAAATCTGATACTCCTTAACAGGTTCCTGGCCTCTGCCATCTACTCCATCACTAAACACCATCAGTTCTACTTCCTAAATATCTCTAACCAATCTATTTCTATGCCTAGTGGCCCCTGGTCCAGAGGTTATCATCTTCACCTAAGTCTATTGGAAAATTCCCACTTCCATTTTAGCGACTTCCTATCCCTTCTCTCTTGGAACTTTTTATTCCATATTTCACGTCTCTTAACTCGCTTCTTTTTCATCTCTTTGACTATTACAGTCTGAGCTCTCTCTCTAAGATAAGGTCTCAACATATAGCTGAGGCTGGCCTCAAACTCGAGAGCCTCCGGCCTCAGATTGCTGAGTGCTGGGATTACAAACTGAGTACTTTCTTTGGATATTTCATTTGACCAGTTTCTCTTCAGGTATGTCTGATCTGTTACTTGTCCTGTCTGAGTTTTTCATGGCAATGATTGTATTTTTTACTTCCAGAAATTCTATTTGGTTCTTTCTTCAAATCTGCTTGGTTATTTTAGGCAGTATTTTGTTTCCTGTTTATTGTTTCAAGTTCAGTGTCAATTTATTTTTCTTTTCTTTAATTCAGTACTGGGTCTTGAACTTGAGTCCTCCACATGGTAGACAAGTGCTCCATCACTGAGCCACAACCCCAAAGCCCCATTTTTGAGACAGGGTCTTGCTAAGTTATGCAGGCTGCCTTTAACTTCAAACTTACTATTATTCTGCCTCAGTCTCCAGAGTAGCTACAATTATAGGCTGTGCCTGATTCAGCTTCAATTTCTTACCACATCTAAACATGATTAATTATGTACCAGTGCTCATCAATTCTAACATTTTAGACTTTTAGAGAAACTAATTCTGCTATTTGTCTTCTCTGGTGCTCACATAGGCATGTTTCCTTGTGGCATTTGTTTGTTTTGTATTGTTTTGGTACTTCAAGGTTGGATCCAGGGCCTCACACATACTTGCAAGTGCTCTACCCCTGTGCTGTACCCTCAGTCTTTTGTGTGTGTGTGTGTGTGTGTGTGTGTGTGTGTGTGTGTGTGTGTGTGACAGCGTCTCACTAAGTCACACAGGCTGCCTATGGCCTTAAACTTGCAATATACCATGCCTGGCTCCTTGTGTGTTTTGTAATTTCATGACGAACTCATGTTTGACTAATACCAAAGGGACCCTCGGATGAGAATCCATCCCATCCAGAAAGGACTTTCATTTACTTTGACTAGGCTCTTGGGCACTGTACCACCCTGAGGCCACTGAAGCCACTATTATGAATTCTAGAACCACAAAGGTAGTATGCACTCAAATCCAGCATTTGTGTGAAGGCTGACCGATACCTATAATTTTTAGGAAGGCTTCTTTCCCCACTACAACTGTTGTCTCACTTTGTTGGTTTGTCCTTGCTGGTGGATGAGTCTTCTTATGGCCAATCCTCCTATTCACTGAAGTTCGAGCTGCCTAGGGCCCCACATTTATGTGGTGGAGGTGAGGCAGAGGCCGAAGGGCCAACTCTTCATTCTGAACCTGTGCAGGCCCAAGACCCTGTTTCCCATCCCAAGTGGTTGTTGGAGCTCACAGGTCTTGGTTTCTCAGCCTAAAAGCACCTCAGCTGCTATTGCTTCATTTCATATCCAGCCTCACTTCAGCTTCATCTTGGCTTAAGAAGACCTGTTACTGCTGGGGTTGCTCAGGAACGTATCTTAAAGGATGCTTGGCATAAGCCTTCCAGCCTCCTGGAAGGTGGTTTTTGTTGTTTAGTTTGGGTTTTTTGAGGCACAGTCCAGGAACTGGCAATCTTTCTGTTTCCATTTCCCAAGTGCTGGGATTGCAAGTATGTACCACCACACTTAGCAAGTAGGTTTTCATGAAGGCAAAATGTTGGAAACATTCTAACCTGTTCTTTTTTTTTTTTTTTTTTTTTTTTGCTGGAAATCGAACCCATGACCTTGTGCATGCTAGGTAAACACTCTACTGTTGAGCTACAGTCCCAGCCCTTGAGGACACCCTTTTATGTTATTTCTTGAGAAAGGGTCTTGCCATGTATTCCAGGCTTGAACTCACCATGGAGACCAGTGTAGCCTCAAACTTGTGTCAATCCTCTTGCCTCAGCCTCCTGAGTGCTTGGATTACAGGTATACACCACCATGCCCAGCTCTAAAGACATCTTTTCAAATCTCAGATCTAACTATGCCATTCCTGGACTTCAAATCCTTCACTGGCTTCCCATTTATCTCAAGACAAAGACCCAGTTCCTTTCCACGGTCCAAAAGTCTCCACCTGAAACTTCTCTGGCACTTTCCTCATGAGGCTTGGACATGTCTGTTTTCCTTTGTGCCCAGGGCCCAGACTAGTGACTGATGTTCAACTCATTTATCTCTGTTAGATGAAACAACAAGGAGGTGGTGAGCCCTGAGTGTTTGACAGCATTCTCTCCTCAAACCCTCAAAATGTCCTGTGAAATGAGATTATTAACCCCACTACGAATGAGGAAACTGAGACACAGAGGAAAGGTGACTTAACCAAAGCCATGTGCCAAAGTGTGGGTTCTAATCCAAGTTTCTGCCTGAGCCAATGCCTATCAGCTCAGCCTCAGGGAGTCAAGTTCATGGTCATGGCTATGTCCACCTCTCAATTTCAGAACCAAAAGCCTGTGTTCCATTTCTGCACACCATCATGGTTTGAACATAAAGTGTGCCCTGAAGGTCATGTGCTTTAATGTTGGTTTCCCAGCTGGTGGCCCTGTCCTGGGAGGTTACAGAACTTTGGGAGGGGGGTCTAGCTTGATGGAAGGCAGACTTCTCTGGGGGCAGACTTTTGGAAGTTTTTACCCCAGATCTGTAGCCCAGGTCCCTCTCTGTTCCTGGTCTGTCATGCTGTGAAGGTGTCAGCCACGGGCCCTGCTAGCATTATGGACTGACTCTCTAACCATGAGCTCCCAATAAACCTCTTCCCCCATAAGTTTGTTTGGGTTGGTTTTTCTGCTACAGCGACAACAGCTGACTAATACACACATGACTTCACCAAAGAGAGGCTCTGCCCACTTGCCCTACCTGGAAAGAAAGACACTCAACCTTATGGGCAGTGCACAGGTGCATGCCCGTTCCCCTGGATCCAACACCTCTTCAGCTTAATTGGAGTGAGGTGGGTCTGCAGTGACCTCCACCTAGACTGTGGTCAGGCCCTGGACCTGTTTTCTTCCTTCCCTCCTATACTCACTAAGTTCCTGATTTGGACCAAGTCTGACACTGAGCTCTGGGGATAAAGAGGAGGCTCAGGGCTGGGCCCTCAAGGAGCTGAGTTAGCAAGAGTGACAGATGCAGACAGAGGCAGTGACAGCCACCGTGATTAGGGCTGTGATCATGGGAATCACTGGGGCTGAGGAGGCCCAGACGAAGCCTCCAACCCAGCCTTGGGCACCGGAGGCAGTTATCTGGAACAGACGGCACTAAATTGAACACAAGATGGAGAAAGAAGTCAAAGAAGTGGAAACCACATACAGAGGCCTGGAGGGACAACACTAGTGATGAGGTACAGCAATCAGGAAGGGTTGGAAGAGAGAGGCTCTGGAAAGCCTGCTGGATAGACAGATGACATACGGGCTGGCTGGGTGGCCCAGGAAGGCTAGAAACATTGGCCACACTGGACTTACTAATAGCACTGACAATCATTCCCTTGCCACCAAGTGAATATCACTTAAGTTTTATCCTAGTTAGTGCCTGCATTAGTTTGCGCAATCTTCCTACTAGCAGCCTAGAGCAGGGAAGCAGGGGAATGTCAGGCAGCCTAGAGCTACCCCAATTCCCTTCTCTCCCACCTCCCTGCAAAGTGTGCCTGGGCTGCTACCTTATTGCCTCATGGGAAGAGCTGGATCAGGGTAGCTCAGAGATACTCAGATCCAGCTGAAAACCTCCCTACCCTAACCACAGTCAGGATGAGGTGGGAGTGAGGCAGGGGGAGCAAAGTAGCTCAGGGAGTAGACTGGAGCTAGAACTGGCTCTTAATTCTTGCTCTACCACTTGGGGTGATGGAGGTGGGGACTGTGACTCAAAGAGTGGAGCACATGTCTGTGGGACGTGTGGATTCCAAAGCCACCTTTCTAAATTGCAAATATGATTGAGACTCTCCTTCCAAAAGATCGCCCTTAGCTGCTCATAAAGTGAGTACCACATGCCATGACCTAATGCAGCATGGCCTGTGAGAGTTTTGAAAGCAGACAATCCTGGACTCAAGCTGCAGCTCAGCAGTTACTTGCCTGGTAACCTGAGAACGTTCTTTAACCTCCCTCCACCTCCATATCCTTATGAATGAAGTGGGCCTGACAGTACCCACCTCCCAGGGTTGTGTGAAGAATGATTGATACGACATAAAGCATAATAGGCAGAACTTAGAAAATGTCAGTAAATATATTTCTCTAATATTATGTATTGCCACCATTTATTTTATCAAGCAAAATTGATTTAATAGTGAAACTAACTTAAAAGACTCAGTGCATACTCAATGATATGGCAATTCCACTACTAGGGGTACCCTAGAGAAACACCCCACATTTGTATAAAGCACTGTTGAACAAGAATATCCCATGTTTGAACAGCAAGACATGTGGAACCACCTCAAAGTCCAATAAGAAGGGTAAATAAATAAATGACAGGCTTTACACAGGTTGGCATAGTATAGACCAAGGCACGGGGGACCAGAGGTACGGAGTCAAGAAGGCTAAATCTCAGGAAACTGACACTGAATGAGAAAAAACAAGCTGCAGAAGGGCACATGCTCTATGACTCCATTTATATAAAACTTTAAAGAGAGAACAAACTATATACTTTTTAGACTTTCACATACTCAGCAAAAGAATAAAAAAAGGAAATGATCAAATTCAGGGCAGCAATTATCTCTAGAGAGGGAAGGAATTTCCACAGGCGTTTCATGGTCTCTCATGGCTATAATTTTTATTTATTTTTTAGACAAAATCTCACTGTGTAGCCCAGGCTGGCCTGGAACTTGTGATCCTCCTGCTGCTGCCTCCTGAGTGCTTGGGTTACAGATATGCACCACAGCGCCCAGCTATTGGTTTATTTCTTTAAAAGAAAAATATGAAATAAATGAGGTACAGTGTTACTATCTGACAAAGCTGGATGGCAAGAACATGAGAGTTCATTTATATATACATATATAAAATCTATCGATCTACCTATTTATATATTAAAGATAGATTCCCTTTTTTTATATCCACCTGGATATTGATTGAGTCCCTTTTTTTCTTTTCTTTCTTTTTCTTTTTTTTCCAGTACTTGGGGATTGAACCCAGATCCTCACACATGCTAGGCAAGTGCTTTACCACTGAGATACACAACAAGCCCCTCTCCATTTTTTTCTGTGGAGACAGGGTCTCACTAAGTTGTGCAGGATGCTTCTGGCTTCAAACTGGTGATTCTCCTGCCTAGGCCTCCCAAGTTGCTGGGATTATAGGCATATGACATAGCATCTGGCTTGCTATATCCTTCTGAAGGCTGAAAAATATTTTATAATTTTTAAAGTGGTTGAAATCTGAGGCTTGGTTTGTTCACCACTATCTTGCCCAGGGATGGCCCAGAGCACACCTCACTGAGTGTTTGCTGAGTGACTGAATGAGTGTCTATAGTGACCGCTGGGATGGTTTTGCTTTGGTTGTCTTCTGCTCAGATCCTACCAGGATGACACTGACTAGGGGCAGGGGCAGATGGACCCGTGAAGCCTCAAAGAGAGTGGGCCCTTGCAGGCATTCAGGGAGGCAAGTATGGTTCAGTGTGTGCTAGAAGAGTGAGCTTGCCTCCCTGGAGGGCCGAAGCAAGGCCAGAGGAGCCCAGGGTTGTAGAGTGGACTCAGGCATGGATGTGAGCACATGTGGAAGAGAGGGAAAATGTGTCTTTCAGCTGTAGGATTCTTTCATGAAAATCTCCTCTATGCTGGTCTCCTCTCCTGGAAATCACTTCTCTAGACCCAGACAGGGGTGGGTAGAAAGGAACCTAATGAAGCTCCAGATTTATAAAGACTTCAGCCCACACCAGGAAGGGAGCAGCTAGCTTAGCCTCCCTGTATTTTCCAAAGGAGGGACTAGAAGTCTAGGGAGGGTAAATGATTTGGCCAAAGTCATACAACAAAAATGATTAAGGCAACACTCATCAGGCAACCCTCCTCCAGGCCAGGTTGTCCCAGCAAGGCCTCAGACCCTGGCTATGCACATGTGCCCCTGGAGGCTTCAGCTGCCATGTGACACGAGGCTCCTCACCTCCCTTGTTCATCTGTCAGGTCTTAAGCACTTAGCAAATATTGTCACTGGTGGTGAGGCTCCAGGCAAGAGGGTACCCCTCCCAGCTCACCTGGCCGGATCTCTGCCCAGCAACCTCCCAGCAGCCAGGTTTCCTGGCAGCTGTCCCCTGCACTCAGGGCCCAGGAAAAGCAGAGTTGCTGAAGGTCTCCAGGCAGTTAGCAGCTGTCACTGCCGCTAGTGTAGGCTCCTGCTGGAAGCCTCAGTGGAGTCGGGGTGGGGTTGGGCAGGAAAGCCACGTTGATAGTGACAACGCCCACCTTTTACAATCCAGGTTCCTGCTGCACCCGGTGGGCC
Source organism: Pedetes capensis (assembly GCA_007922755.1). Lineage (NCBI taxonomy): Eukaryota > Metazoa > Chordata > Mammalia > Rodentia > Pedetidae > Pedetes > Pedetes capensis. The sequence goes on from VMDO01004134.1 coordinate 64,291, forward strand.
CAGTCTGACCATACTTGGCCCTATTAAGTCCCCCAAATATTCCTAAAGCTGATGCGGGTTAGGGCTCTGACCCCGGAGAGAGCAGAGTTCAAATCCAAGCCCCACCTGGATCATCAAAGACTTAAGAGCTATGCCTCAGTTTCCTCTGGATCATCAAAGACAAGACACTTAAGAACTATGCCTCAGTTTCCTCATCTGTAAGATAAGGGTGTGTGATCGCAGGGCCCAACCCCCAGGTATAAACTCCATGAAGCAGGCGAGGAAGGCTCCTCTGAACGTGGCTGTGACAGATTCTGAGAAAGTTGGCACCCAGAGGGGAGGGACTATGACCAACCCGGGGTCCCCTCGGACAGTCAGCGCAGCCGCTCCCCGCTCCCTGCGCCAGCGGCCCCCGGAGGCAGCGGGGCGGGGGCCGCGCGGCCGGCAGGGTCTGGGAGCCGCAGTGCGGCCGCGGGGCGCGCGGCAGGGGAGGCCCGGCGCGGCCCCGCCACGTCCCCGCCCAGGCCTGCGCCCCCGGCTCCCCCCGCCGCCACTTACCCCGCGGGGAGGACGCCCGTGGCACCGGCAGTGGTCATCGCCGAGCGGGCCGGGCAGTGCTGCCCCCGCCGGACGCCAGCCGCGGCCCAGGTGCTGCCGCCGGATGCCCGAGCCCGGCGAGGTTTGGCCAAGCCGCGAACGCGGCGGCCGGGGAGGGGCGCGCCGGGGGCGGGGAAGGCAGCGGGGCCGGGCCGGCCTCGGTCTGCCCACCCGCGCAGTGGGGCCATAGCCGCCGCGCCCGAGCTCCGGGCAGGGCAGAGGGCGGGGCCTGCGCTGCGCAGTGTCCCCCACCCGCAGCTGGACAGGTAAGACCCGGGGCCGGCACTCTGGATCGCTTGGCCCAGGCCACGGAGCATCTGCTCAGACCGTGCCCAAACCAGGGCTCGCTCCCTCCGCACATACCTCCACCTAGTAGGGACCAGAAAATTCTTCCAAACTTGAGGTCCATCTTCCCGTCACTCTACCTCTCCCACAGCTCCTGCGCTGCCGAGGTCCCCACTTGAGCCCTCATCATCTTGCTGCGTTAATGGGACCATTCAAGCAGAGAAAGACAGCTCTAGAGTTTGGTGTGGATTTTAATCCCAGCCACTTACCCGCTGAGTGACTGTTTGCTGAAGACCAGAAGGCGGGAAGTAACGTGGGTTGGCAGTCACTACCAGCAGGCAGCTCACATTCATCTTCCCAAATAATTCCCATAACTACCATTTTATAGATGCAGAAACTGAGGCATGGAGTTCATGTGACTGACTCAGGGCCACTTGCCCAGTAAATGTCAAGCTGGGACGGGAACCCAGACCTCCTGCCTCTAAGGCTCACACCTGACTCCCTTCCCAGCTTCATCTTTCCCTGCCCCCCCATCCCCAGTGCCTGTGCGTGGCAGTCACTCCCTAGACACCCACCGAAGACCTAGTCTTGCCAGAAGCCTCAGTGGAGTACGGTTGGGGTTGGGCAGGAAAGCGGGTAGGCCCAGGGTTGAAGTCCATCTGGCCTCCTGCCAGAGAGATCCCTGGCCCACCAAGAGTTAACCAGCCACCACCTCTGGGCCCCAGATACTCTTGACCATGACTCATCACAGCCCATGGCTGCCATTAGAGCTGTCCCTTCACAAAGGCAGGGGACAGAACAGACTGTAGCTGCTCCAATTGGCCCTCAGGTCCAGGATGTCAGAAGAGGAAGCAGGAGGGGGCAGTGTGCAGAAGCAGCCATGGTGGAAGGAGGACTTGGACCAGATCCCAAGGGAGCCAGGTAGGTCAGACTTGGTGGTGGGGAGGAGGTTTGGGGGCTTCCTGCTTACCTCTCTAATAGGCTGCCTGGAAAGGCAGTGAGTTCCCCTCCTGCTCATGTGTGAGCAGAGGCCAGGTGCTCACTTATAAGAATCATCCCCACCTCTGGGAGTCTCATGGCATGAAAGATAATTGACTACAACAGGCCATGATGACATCCACCAGCAACTGTAAGGAATCCAGATAAGGGAGAGGGTGGGAGGGCCCTCCTGGAAGAGAAGGGGAGGGAGCTGAGCTTCCAAGTTTGTATTAGTAATGAGGTTGTGGAGCAGGTGAACCAGATGGGTAAACAGTACAAACTAAGGTGTGGAGGTGGGCAAGGGCACACTGATGACACCTGGAGTTTGTGAGGCTGGAGAGAAGATGGGCGATGTGTGTAAAGAAGAGTCCTAGGTAAAAGGCAAGGAGGCCCTGTGACATGCCATGTACTTTTCAAATCTTGAGGCAGCACACATTGTTCCTTCTGCCTAGAACACATACATATTCCTTCCTCATCACTGATTCATATAACCAAGGGAGGATCAATAAGCTTCCCATTGGGAGGCCTCTTTTCTAAATAGGAGACAAATTTGCTAATATAAAATTGCCACAGTCCTCTTGGGCCTCAGAAGAGGCGAGGTGGGTGAGGGACCCTGAAGCTTTATGCTTCATCAGTTCCAAGGCAAGTCTTGACTGTATTTAGCCAACATTTATTAAGAAACTGACATGCCCAAACTCCTCCTCACCCCACAGGTTTCCTTTCAGATGCCACCTTTTCCAGGAAGTCCTCCCTCCCTGGCTGGAACCTGGGCTTCCTGGGCATCCACTTCCCTAACCCCCCATCTCCACCATGGGCTGTCACTGTGTGTGATGTGTTTGTGGGGGCTAGGAAGAAAAGTTTGTATGTCACTGTGTCTGGCATCAGACTGGGACCTTCTTGAGGGTTACGACCTGGACAGATTCATCTCTGTGTCCCCATGCTTGGCAGCTGATGCCTGAACGTGAACACTGGGTCCAGGACTTGATAGTCTCCTTCTGATGCAATTATTATAACAATGGCTGACTGACCTCAAAAGCTTCTTACGAGCCACACATGGTGTTAAATATGCAACATGAATTATTTAATTTTCACTTTTAACTAACTCTCTGAGTTTGCTTCTTCATTTGTTGTTGTTAGGTGCCATCCAATCAGGTCCCTTATAGTAATCCTCATAGGGTTTTCAATAGCTGATTGTTTTGGGATTGCTTCCAGAGTGCCACATCCTTCTCCATTTTTGCGGCTCTGGGCATCACACTGAGGGCCTCAGAGAGAGCAGAGAACGCACTCTACCATCTGAGGTAAACTCCATCCCATTTGGTGTTGAGTCGTGTCCGACTCCTGTTGTTAGGTGCCCTTGAGTCAGTATCCAACTCATAGCAACCCTATGTACAATAGGCGAAACACTATTGTCAATGATTCTCTGCTATTCATAGGGTTTTCAATGGCAAATTGATTTTTGGGAGTGGGTTGCTGAGTTCTTCTCCCAAGCCTACAGTATCTGGTGTTCCCAGGCAGTCTCCCATCCAACTACTAACCCAGCCTGACCCTGCTTAGCTTCCAAGATTTGACAGGATTGGATGCTACAGTGCTATGGCTGCAGGCATCCAACTCATAGCAGCCCTTATTAGGGTTTTCAATGGCAGTTTTCTTGGACTTGCTTTGGAAGTGGATTGCCACGTCCTTCTCCCATTTTTTTGGTGCTGAGAATCAAATTTGGGACCTCAGAGACCGCAGAGCGGCACTCTACCAACTGAACTAAATCCCAGCTACTTGTTTCCTCATTAGTAAAATAGAAATAATAGTACTACCAACTTCAAAGGCTATTGTGAGGATTAAGAATTCGTGTATGGCCAGGTGTGGTGGTGCATGCCTATAATCCCAGCGACTCAGGAGGTGGATCACAGGTTCAAGGCTAGAGGCAACCTGAGTAAGATAGTAAGACTCTGTATCAAGATAAAAAATAAAAAATGGGCTGGGGGTGCAGCCCAGTGGTAGAGCACTTACAAAGTATGTGTGAGGCCTCAGGTTCAACTTCCAAGTACTGAAAAAATTTTTAAATTAAAAGAATTTATGGGGCCTGGCAAGTAGAGAAATGCTATGGAAGTACCTGGTGATGGTTGTGTGGGGGAGTGGGCATTGCTCTTCTCCCCATCTTACAGATGAAATCCAAGCTGGCCAAGGTCAGCAGGGGAACTGCCATTAAAGCCAGAACTCTCCTCACACCACCACGGTGGCCAGGCACTTGGAGAGTCAGAGCATCAGACTGGCCCACCCTCAGAAAGCCTCCATTCAGATCATTCCTGGCCCTCAAGAGCTGTGGCCCAGCCCCAACACAGGGGAATCTGTGAGTTACCATCATTGTTTCTGCCTTCCAACCCAGGTGATCCTATTGGATCCCAATCTTAAGCCAACAGCCAAGCCCATCCTGAGTCCTGGTCCCTTCCTTCCCTTCAGGGCACCTACTCCCTGGCTCATGATGCTTGAGAGATGCCAGGCGTGCTTCCTCCCTAATCTGCAAGAAAAAAATCACCACACTCACCATACCTCTCAGTGGCCTGGAGAACCTCCATGGGCTGCTTTCACCTATGCTGCCTCTAAGCTTGAAAAGGCCCTCAATAGACATCCATTGAGTGAAACCTCCTCAGAATGCCCCAGAGAGCCTGTAGTAACATTATTTCCCATCCTACAGATGGGAAAACTGAGGTTTGGACCAAATGTGACTTGCACCAAGGTCTAGCCACAGCTTAAACTCAGGTCTTGATTCCTTATCCTATAGGGAAAAGAAGAAGAAGAGAAGAAAGGAGGAGGGTTTGAAATGGAGCAGGGGTGCGTGTTTGTCACAGAAATGGGTGTACAAGCATGGGAAAAATGTCATGGAAGGAGCTTAAGCTGTGAAATCAGTTCTGCCCTGGTTTGTGAACCTCAGTCTTCCCATCTGTACACCTAGGATAGCAATCTCAAACTCTCAGGGATGTTGTGATGATAACTGAGCCTTACCTGGGTGACCCCTTGGCCCTGTACCCTTCTCAGTCACTTGCCCCCAGCCTTTGCCTGGCATGCAGCACTGCTCCCCACCCCTGCAGTCTCTGCCAGCCCAGATCTGCCTCCTAACTCCAGAGCCCTCCCAACCCGGCTGAGCTGGTGACTGTAAAGCAGGTTTTCTTAGAGAGAAAGCCCCACCTGACAGGTTACAGGCTGGTGCTTGTTAATAATTCACAGTGAACAGCCCATTAACATAGGTCCTTGAAGAAGACTGTGATTGTTACAGCTTTTTATTTATTTATTTCTCAATACTAGGGTGTTGAACCAAGGCCTCATACATGCTTTTTGCAAGTGCTCAACCACTTGGCTGCACCCCTAGCCCATTTTATTACTTTGTACTTTTGAGACAGGTCATGCAGGCTGCCTCTGGCCTTGAACTTGGCAATCCTCCTGCATCTACTTTCTGAGTTTCTAGGATTAAAGGCATGGAACATCATGCTTGGCTAATAGTCACAGTTTTTAAATATTCTATGCCAGGGACTTCTTGGGGAACATCTAGGCCTGCTCCTTGAACAGGCTTCCTCCCTCCAGTAGACTCTACCCTCCACCAGCTGTGTAACCTTGGGCACATTACTGACCCACTCTGTTCCTTTGCTTCCTTTCCCTCCCAAATACAGAGAAGAGAGAAGGCTGGACAGGGAGCTCCATGGACCTCTCTTTTCTGATGTCCTCAGTTTGAGGATTAGGACTTTTCTATCCAAGTCTGGTCTCCAGGTGCTGCCATGGGCAGGCCTAAGGAAGGGGCCTGGGACAGGTATGAGGGGCCTAAAACAGTTCTGATGGATGCAGAGGATGAGTGGCATCCTGTCAGGGGTTAGAACTTGGGCCCTGTGCCTGGATTCCTGATCTCTCCACATCCCATCCAGGCAGTCTCAGGGAAATCTACCAAGTGGCTTGAGGCTGGGTAGGGAGTGGCTCAGAGAGCAGGCTCCAAAGCCAGGGCTGAGCCCCAGCTCTGACACCCTGGTCCAGAGACTTCATCTCTGAAATGGGGATGATGGTGGGTTATTGCAAGGATGAAATGAGGTAATCCACAGGAAGCTCTTGGAACATAGCCTCATCATCACTCCTTCATTTCCTCACCTACAAAGCAGCACTAACAGGATTGCTATGAGCATTAAGTAAGCAAGCTAGAAAGGGCCTTTAACCATGTGAGGCTGTCCAGAAAAAAACGGGGTTCTCTTAGACATGCACCCAGGGACCTTCTCAGGACCTCAAGGCCTCCCTGGTCAGAGTTGTGTAGAGAACAGATGGTGATGGGTGTCATGTGTTGGCTGGTGGGGCATAGGCAGAGGTGGGTCTCCCTGTATGGCATATCACAGAGGCAGCAAAGGGGAGTGTCTTGGAGATGGGAGCTGATTCAGAAGGTGTTCGTTGAGAGGAACTGGGACTTGGAGGGAATAGTGGCACATGAAAGAGAGGGATTCTTCATACAGTGCTACCGAATGGAGCTTTTAACCTCCTTTGAGTGGCCTGGTCTGGGCTCGGGGACAGCTCCTGAATGTGCCTCTGTATCACCCAGATGTAAAGCAAGTGCCCACCCACTCACTTTCTTAGAAAGGCAGCAGAGTTACTTTCAGTCTGAGACTTTGCTGCCCTATCTGCAAGAGGGTATTTCTTAACTGGAGGGCTGTGCTGCTGTGTCTTGCAGGGGGTGGGTGCTGGTCAGAGCCAATTCCACAAGGGCCTAAGATGGAATACCGGAGGCCGCAGGAGGTGAAAAGCAGGAACAAACTTTACCCCATTGGAAGAAAAAAGAACAGGAAGATTGGAGTGTCTTGGCTAAGTTCCATCTGGAGAGGGTACTTTATGTCCAACTTAGTACTGCTCGGGATTGTGCAGCAAACACCAGCCATCCATAGTATGAGGAAAGGAAAGGATTTTACTTGAAAGTAGTAGATTTCTGTGCTGCTGCTCACTTGGGAAAGACTGATCTTGGGATAGGAAAGGAAGGCTTGGGAGTTGGGTTAACAGAGAAAATGCCTCCTCTCTCCTGGGAAGGAAGATGCCAGAAAATACACACTGGCCCTCCCCGACCTATAAATTCTGCAGGAGGGCCCTTTCCAGGGTGCTCAGGGACCTCAAAAAGGGCCATAGTATCATCAGGATCTTCTGTTACTCCTTGCTTCTTAAGGTTATTAAAAACTAGGGCCTGTAATCCCAGCAACTCGGGAGACTGCGGCAGGAGTGTTATAGGTTTGAGGCCAGAGGCAGCCTGTAGAATTTAGCAAGATCCTATCTCAAATAATGATAATAATGATAATAATAATAATAGGTCTAGGATACAGCTTAGTGGTAGAGACTTGCCTAGCATGTTGTGAGGCCCTGGGTTCACCTCCAAGTCCTAAAAAGAAGAAGAAGAAGAAGAAGAAGAAGAAGAAGAAGAAGAAGAAGAAGTAGTAGTAGTAGTAGTAGTAGTAGTAGTAGTAGTAGTAGTTATGGCCTCCTCTTAGTCAATCTGTGGGGGATTTAGGAAAAAAGATCTCACCCTTGGGATGGGCAATTGCTAGAAACCCAAATTCACATGTTAAAATACCCCCAAGATGATAATACCAGGAGGTAGAACCTTTGAGAGGTGATCAGGCCATGGGGGTGTATTCCTTATGAACTAGATTAATGTCCTTATAAAAGAGGCCCAGGAGAGACTTCTCAGTGCTGCCACCATGTGAAGACACACCAAGAAGGCACAATTTATGAGCCAGAAAGCAGACCTCAATCTGCTTTGATTTGGGGTTCCCAGTCTCCACTGCTGAGAGAAATACATTTCTGTTTTTTGTGAGCCACCTGGATTATGGTATTTGTTAGAGCAGCCTGAATGGGAACAAAGTAGCCATGTGATAAAGCCAAGAGCTTCAGGGACCACTTCCTGCCAGGCCAGAGTGGTGATGGCAGTCGGGGGTAATCATGAGCACTTATGCAGCACTATGTCAGGCACCATTCTCAGTGCTTTGCATAAAGAAATTTGTGCAATCTTCACAACAATCCTTTGAGGTGTGTTACTCTCATTTGACAGAGGAGGAAACTGAGGCACAGTGCAGGCAGGCAGGTTGCTTTAGAGAATATATGAAAGGGGCATAGCTGTTGAGGGAGGAAGGGGCCTGCACTTTGCCCTGCATTTCTGATGCTGCGTTGAACTACGAGTGGGGGGCTATGCTATGGCTAGAAAGGAGACCTATATTTGTAGGCAGAGTAAGCGGTGGTCCCCATAGAAAGATGCATGGGCGCCAGGACAGCCCCATTTCATTCTCCCAACAGTTCTGGGTTACTTAGGCCTAGAATCCCACCAATGACTGCTGAAACTTTCAGAATCTCCTCTGTTCAATGTCATTATCCTGGAAGAAAGATGTCCTCATACCAAGAAGGAAATGAACACTGAACATGGCCTAGTACTGTCTGTTAGGACCTTTACAAATGTGACATCAATGCCTGTCCACCTCAGCAAGTAGTTGTTATTTTACAGCTGAGTAAGCTAAGGCCCTCATAGATCAAATAACTGAGACAAAGTCACAGAGCCAGTAAGTGGCAGAGCAGGGGATGAGCTTCCCACCTCTTCACCCTTTGGTCATGCTGGGGGATAATGGGCAGTGTGATGGGTGAGGGTGAGGTTGGAGAGGGCTCAGGTCCTGAGATGGGAGAATGGAGAGCCAGGCTTAAGCTTTAGATGTGAGATCTTGTGGGAGCAACTGGAAGTAAGAATTCTCTGGGTATTTGTGCCCAGCAAGTATTAGCTGAAGTGTGAAGACACATGTGTGCAGGCCCCACGTGCATTCCCTCACACAGGCCCCCGGAGGGTATAGAGGACTCTCTTTGGCCAGAGGGCCCCTTCTCCCCACCTCGCTGATCAGGTCGTATCTCCCTCACATCTCAGTGTGTTTTGAGTCTCACTTCCTGGCCAGCCCCTTCCCCAGGTCTCCATTTTTCCTGTTTAGCCTCTCTCCCCTATTGCCTCTATCCTCCTCATCTCTTATCTTGGCAGCCCTCTCCTGAGACATCATGGTAGCCTGGCCCCAAGGCTCCTTGATTCCATTCTCTATCCATACTGTGACATCAGCAAAATACACACAGAGAATACTTAGAATTCTCCCTGGTGCCCACAGAAATAGCACCGCTGGACTCTCATAGACAGCGCAAATCCTAGGGAGGCAAGAAATCCATCTGGGCACAGCCAGTGCTCACCATGCCAGCCAGGGCATCTTGCCCTCCTCAGAAATCATTCCCTCATGTCCTCATCAAAACTGAAACATACCCTGAACCCCATCCTGTGCTTGAATCTGGGGTGATGAGGACAGATGGACTCTGTCTCCTCCCCACATGTAGTGGGGAAACAGAAAAGGAGTAAAAGACTATGAGCCAGAGTTGAAATGGTCTGTCACAAAATCCACTCTCTCTAGGGTAGCATGTTGATAGGTGCCACTGAGTCGAGTGCGACTCATAGCAACCCTCATAGAGTTTCCAATGGCTAAGTGTTTCCACATTGCTTCAGGAGTGGATTACCACATCCTTCTCCTGTTTTTGTGGTGCTGGAGATTGAACCTGGGTGGTCAGAGAGTGCAGAGCAGCACTCTACCAACTGAGCTAAACCCTATCCCCTGAGCATCTTTAAATGATATAAATGCCTGCCTAAAGCCCTCCTGTGCTTTCCAACACGGTATAATCCAATCTCATTCCAGTTGTCCTGGCTAGCCTGCCTCCTGGATCCCCCCAGGCACTGTTCTTCAACTCTCCACCCCTTTCTCTTCCCTCAGACACACCTCAGGCATTGGCCTGAGCTATCCTCACACTGGAATGCTCTGAGCATGGTCTATTTTACTGTGCATCATGTTGCCTTATTGTAAGTCTTACCCAGCATCTATTTCTGATATTTTCTTTTCTCTTTGTTTACTTGTTTGTATCAGTGTCTCTCAGTAGAATATGGTCTACAAAAGCAGGGGGATTACATAAGTGAAGTGACACTGTAACCCAAAGCCTAACATAATGCCTTGAACATGGTAAGTGCTCAACAAACTGTGTTGGAAGAACTGAATGAGAGCCATGAAAGAGAAGCAAAGATGCTAGAGCTGTGGAGATAATGACTCTGACTCAAGGATGGGGTCAAAAAGGCTCTCCAAAGAGGTCACCTAACATGGAGTTTTATGGAGTGTGAGGAGTGGAGAGATGGCATTCCAGGCTGCTCTGAGCAACCCCAGCATGGTTGTGAGAGCATTGTAAGGCCAGTTGGTGTTGCTGGGTCAGAGTAAGGGCTGGGGAATGATGAGAAACGGGCCTAGATGGATAGCAACCTCTCTTCTTGAGGATCCTGAACTTCAACCTCTTAAGTGATTGCTAGCCATGGAAAATGGGAGAAGGGCCTGGCAATCCACTCCCAAGGCAATCCCGAAGCACTCAGCCATTGAAAACCCTATGAGGGTCGCTATGAGTCAGATACTGACTCGACAGCACCTAACAACAACAACAACAAGCCATGGAAGGGTAAAAGCAGAAAAGTGGCAAAGGCTGGTTTGTGCTTTAGAAAGGATGTGTGGAGAGGGAGAGACTGAAGGAACAAGGGAAGCCAAGGGCTGCTGCAACAGTCTAAGAAGAATGAGCAGCTTGCAGAGACATCCAGGAGATAAAACCAGCAGGACTTGGAGACTGGGGTGGGAGTGAGGAGGGAAGTGTCAGAGATGACTCTCAAGTTTCAGGCTTGAGCAACTGGCTGGATGACTGTGCCATTGGCTGAGATGGGCACACAGGAGGAGGAACAGGTTTGGGGGATGAAGCTGTTGAGTTTGCATTGGGGCTTGCCAATTTGAGGTGCTCCTAGGACAGTCAGATGGAGAATAGTTGTATTGCCCTCTCCCAGGGATAGCAAGGTGAACTTTATGTAAATATGAAGGACACATGGGGAAGGTCAAAGCTCAAAAGAGAGGTCCTTTTGGGGTGACCCCTCTCATGGGCACACATCCAATGGCAACAACTCAACCAGGATGCAGGGAGAGTTGGGGAAGTGACACTTAGAAGACAGCAATGACGCATCGCTAGAGGGCTGAACTTGGAAGAGCACATAATTCCACACTGGGAATGGGACCCAGGTTTCCCCTGACACAGTGCTGCCCTCCGATGTGGGCAGCCCCTGCAGAGGCTAATGTGGCTGCCATCCTCTGTCCTGGCACACAGGGTGCCCATCTCTCTGCTCCTGCAGAGCTGAGGAGAACCAGGTGAGTTGAGGGCTGAGCACCGAGTTGCCCTCCCTGGTGGCCCACTGGTTGTGGCACTGGCAGCTGGACTCAAGTGGGACTGAGGTTTCACCTTTTTGTCCCCAGAACCAGCCCTGCGGGCAGTAATGCACGAGCAGGAGGCAAGTGAGGGCGCGAGCAGCCCTCCGTTACCCTTGCGTTACCCTTGCGTTCAGCAACCCGCACCCAGTCTCCAGCAGTCCCCCTCGGCGGGCTTCCTATCTGCGGTGGCCCCAGCGGCCCCACGGTCACATTCGCTTCTCCCACTGAGTCCCCGCCCCCGCCCGGTACCTGCGGTGGCTTTTCTCAGAGATTGTCCCCTTCCAGGTGGTCAGAAAGGCCATGGGCAAGGGCTGCACTCTGACGGGGGCTTGGGCGGCCCCTCGCGGCTGCGGTGACGGAGGCGGCAGCGGCAGCAACGGTGGCGGCAGCACCTGGACCCGCGCGCAGGGCGGGCCCTGTGGCTCCTCCCCGCCGGGGCCAGCGCCTTCCTGACCTGCGAGGGCGTCAGCATCTCTGGAGCGAGTTTGGGGTCCCAGGGCAAGCCCATTCCCATCTGGAACCAAAGAGAGCTCAAGCACGTCAAGACCCGTAGTTGGGCACAAAGAGAAACTGAGGCCCAGCGACTTGTCTTAAGATCAGGCCCTGGGTCAGTAGCTAGCCTCTCTGCTCCGCCTAGAGCCCCGCCTCCATACCGCTGGGCGGCGTGATGGTCCTACCTGGCTCTCTTCTTGACGGAATGGTCTACCAACGCCTTTCTCTCCCTTCAACGACAGAATCGGCCATGCCAAGGCAGCCTGTGCCTGAGTAGGGTCTAGTGCAGGGCACAAAGCAGAAGCGCTAGGGGGCTGCAGGGGCTAGCTGGAGGGCAGGGAGGTGGGACGTAGGCTCCTGTGGAAGGCAGAAGGCAGAGGAGAAAAAGCCTGTCTTCCAGTATAAACTTTCTTGAAGCCCTGTATTTTCTCTTGGGCCATGTGCATTTTTGGCCTTTGAAATTACTACGGACAAGTGGCATAGGCTCTGGCACTCCACCAGGTGCAGGCCCCTGGCGATGCAGTCCAGAAGACATCTGTGAGCAGCTCTGCTAACAGGGGCCAGAAGTATCTGAAAGGACTTCTCCATCCCCAGCAAAAAGAATGGATTCAGGAGCTACCAAAGACTTCTCTCACGAGAACTCAGGAGAGTGGAGGCTGAACACAGAGCTAGGGCAAAGTGGCTAAGAGAAGTCTGTGTCCTTTTGGGGTGGGTCTGTAGAGAATATGAGATGCTTGTGCAGTACAAATCTTCTATCCAATAAATGACAAGTCAGATGTTCTGGTATGTGCCCACCCCTGAGTCAGGGATTTTGCACAAATTCTTATCTTCGTCTTATTAAACATTCACATACCTCAGTTTTACAGTTGATGAAACCAAAGTTCAGAGGGATTAACTTCTCTAAAACCAAGTTGTGGAGCCAAGTCTTAAATCCTAGCCTGACTGCCCATCCTCCTATCTTGCCTGAGGTCCACTGGTAGTATGGCCATGGGATGGGAGGCTCTGGGCAAAGCTGCCAGGAGGGCAAATTCCCCAAGCACCATCTGGGTGGTCTTTCCCTTGTCCTTGGTAGGTAGCTAAGAGGTGACCTTTCCCCTTTCTCTGAGCACTATGTTATGGGCCTGGTGGATCAACAAGAGCCTGAGAATGCTGCCTATCTGACTACAAAACCAGAGCTTCCAGATCTGGAAATACCAGTGAAGAGTATACCCACAGGCCCCAAACCCTCAGTTCACAGAGTTTTGTCCAGCGTGGCAGCCTTGGGCACTCCAAACAGCCAGTGTTCTCCTGAGCTCACAGGCAAGACCATCACAGGGCCTCAGAAGCCTGGTCTCCTACAGGTCCATACTGAGTGAGGAATATAAAGTTCCAGTCAGCTTCTGAACCCACAGCCAACACTACTTCCTCCAGGAAGCCCCCTAAGAACTTCATTGGAGTTCTCTCCCTCTTCAGAGGCTACATTTTTCTCTGTCTTGTAGTATTTAGTGTAACATATTTTTACTTGTATTACTTATTTAAAACATAAGTCTCATTCTTCAAATTTCTATCTGAAGCTACAGAGAGCATCTTGTATGTGTCTTCCATGGAGCCTAGCAACATTATTATACATAGTAGTTACTCATTGTTGAATAAATGAGGGAATATCTAGCAAGTTGCTACTCAGTGGCAAGCACTATGCTGAGGGTCTTTACATATACTACTTCTAATCTGGACAACTGTTTTAAGAGTTCAAGACCAGCCTGGGCAACAGTGAGACCCTGTCACCAAGAAACAAAAACAAAACAAAAAAACAAACAAAAATGCTCCCAAGATCAAGTCAGGAGATGGGATTTAAGCCCAGGGTAAGAACTTTGGGCTTGTTCCCTATTCATCATCTGTTCAGAACTATATTAGGCACTATTTTAAACTCTTCACATGTACCAACTCATTTAACCCTCCAAACAATCCTATCCTGAATGTCCTTTTACATCACAATTTTAATGGTGAGAAAGTGAGGCAGAGAAGGATTAAGTAATTTGTATGGGGATTAAGTACTCTGTTCAAGTTACATACAAGCTAATTAAGTGTCAGAGCTGGGACTTGACACAAGCAGCCAGCCAATATCTTAACTCAGCCCCAGTCTGCCTGCCATACACACTCTTAGGATGGACAAGCCATTTCTCAAGTTTATCTTATTTTGCATCTCATTACAGCCTCAAGGTAGGTTTTATTCTTCCCACCCCCAACTTGCTCTGGAGCCATACTGCCTAGGTTAGAACCTTGCTATGTGTGACTTCAGGCAAGTTACTGATCCTCTGTGTCCCTGTTTTTTCATCAGCAAAATGAGGACAGTATCAGTGCCTATTATAAAGGTTGTTGCAAGGATCAGATGAGTTAATGCAAACAAAACAAAATTGTGCTGGACAGTGTGTGTTATGCGCCGCTCCTTCAATGACTTTTATCCAGAATAAGAGGAAAATGAGTAGTTCTATATAAGTGGCTTTCGAGATAACTGAGATTTATTCTCTTTATTCTTAGATCAACATTTCCCTAATATATAGTACTATCTTTTCTATCTTCTTAAAACTGGGTATAACAGAGTTGGGGGCTGGGATTTGGCTCAGTTGGTAGAGTGCTGCTCTGCATGCTCTGAGGCCTTGGGTTCAATCCCCAGAACTGCAAAACTGGGAGAAGGACCCAGCAGCCCACTCCTGAGACAATCCCAAAATAATCAGCCATCAAAAACCCTATAAATAGCAGAGAAGCACTGGCACAGTGCTGGGCATGGTACAGTGTGCAAGAGTGTGATGTTTTGTTGTACATAAGGTGAAGCATGTGTGTTAATTCCAGCAGAGGCGGAGGCAGGAGGATCACAAGTTTGAGACCAGAATAACTTAGTGAGACTGTCTCAAAAGTTCTTCTCCCCCCCCCCCCCATATAAATGAATTAGAGGGCTAGGGAAGCAGTTCAATGGTAAAGTGATTGCAAAGCATGTGTGAGGCCCTGGAATCAACCCCGAGTACTGCAAGAAGGGTGGGGGAACATTGATATCCCTTAGTATCTGCCATGTAAAAGGACCTAAGATTTTATATCCACTTTCCCCCTCCCCTCATTATTGGGGGTTGAACCCAGGGCCTCATAGGCAAGTGCTCTACCACTGAGCTGTATCCCAGCCCCTTTTTTATTTTTTATTTTGAGACAGGATCTTGCTAAATTGCACATGCTGCCTCTGGCCTCGAATTCATGATCCTCCTTCTGCCTCAGCCTCCCAAGCCTCTGGGATTACAGGCCTGCACTAGAGCACCTAGCTATACTCGTCATCTTTAATCCTCACAACAACTCTGTGAGGGAACTGTTAGCTCAACCAAGGATCAGAGAGGTTAAGAAACTTACCTTAAGCCACACAGCCAGGAAGTGGTAAGACCAGAATTAATTTATTTAATTAGGGGTCTTGGAGGTTGCCCAGGTTAGCCCCAAACTCCTGGACTCAAATGATCAAACAACCTTCCTACCTCAGCCTCCCAAGTAGCTGGGACTACAGGCAGAAGCCACCATTCTGGGCTTAAGATAATCTTATTGTATCATTCACCTGGATATATAACATTAGAACCTGAAGTTTTGTTTGAAAAGATTTTTTTTTAAATCAGTGGCTTCTGCCAGGTGCGATGACACATGCCTGTAATCCCAGTGACTCGGGAGGGTGGAAACAGGAGGATCACAGGTTCAAGGCCAGAGACAGCCTGTGTAATTTAGCGAGACCCTGTCGCAAGATAAAAAAATAAAAATTGGACCCAGGGTGCAACCTAGAGGTAGAGCACTTGAAGAGTATGTGCAAGGCCCTGGGTTCAACTCCCAAATACCGGAAAAAAAATTAAGTGGTTTTCAAACATTTTGTCTGTGACATAGTACATTGTTTTGATAGGTGCCAACCACTCAGATCCAACTTGTAGTGATCCTAAGTACAGCAGAACAAAACACTACCACTGTACCATGCACATGATCTTTTTATGTTTGAGCCCATTGTTGTAGTCACTGTTTCTTCTCATTTTGAGTCATGACATATTAGCAAATGGAGGTCCCAGTGGCTTTACTCCATCATTAAGGTCAACTCTACTTGGAGGAGGCAACTCTTTTCTAGTTGTTTCTTGAATGCCTTCCAGCCTGGGGGGCTCATTTTCTGGCACTATATTTGACAGTTCTTCTCTGCTATTGATAGGGTTTTCAACAGTTAATTGTTTCAGGGGGCTGGGATTTGGCTCAGTTGGTAGAGTGCTGCGCTGCAGTCTCTGAGGTCCCGAGTTCAATTCCCAGCACCGCAAAAAGGGGAGAAGGACCTGGCAATCCACTCCCAAGGCAATCCCGAAACAGTTAGCCATTGAAAACCCTATGAAGGTCGCTATGAGTTGGATACTGACTCGACGGCACCTAACAACAACAACAATTGTTTCAGGAGTGGGCTGCTGGGTCCTTCTCCTTAGTCGATCTTAGTCTGAAGCTCAGCTGAAGCCTGTCCACAATGGGTGGCCCTGCTGGTATCTGAAAGACTGGTGGCATAGCTTTCAGCACTATAACAACAAGCAAGCCCCCACAACACAACAAACTGACAGACACATGGGGGAACATATTCAATTACAAATTCTATTTCTTGATTTTGTTTTGTTTTGTTTTTTGTTTTTTGAGACAAGGTCTCACTATGTAGCCCAGGCTGGCGCTGAACTCACTATCCTCCCGCTTCAGCCTCCTGAGTGCTGGGATTACAGGTATGTGCCACCATGCCCAGCTTTATTTCATGATTTTTAAAGTGATGCTCTTTAACATACTGAAAATTTTATATACAATGAATCAAAGCAAAGATATGCAAAGTCACCCCAAAGAGACATACAGCTACCTAACCAGCCAAGCCAGATTGTAATCTAATTAAACATACTAATCTAAAAAATCAGGTCCATGGCCCAGGCAGCCTTAGTTACTGAAATCAAGAGCTTGAGGCAGAAGGTACTCAAGCACCAGTAAGGGAGACACTCAAAGCCCTATGACTTTATTTTCACCAGAAAGTGACATTCTGGTCACTGCATCAATTCCTGTAAACCTGCTTAATGGGAACTGCTTTTACTGATGAAATCAGGTTTCTAAATGTGAAGGTCAGAACTTAGATCAGGCTGACCTCCCCAAAGTGATGAATGCCACTTAAATGAGTCCTCTTGAGAGACTGACATTTCCAAACACACATCAAACCCTGTGACCTTGTGAGAGCTGGGCTTAAAAAAATCATCATCATGTAAGCTTTTACTAACGCTAATAATAGGAACAGAATACTGTATCCTGGGGATGCCTCCTCTGGGGAACATTTCCCAATCCTCTCAGAGAATAATTCTTTCCCTCTGGGTGACCCAGTACCCCTATGGTAATTTTAAGTGTGTAATGGGAACTTAAGTATTGTTAAAATATAAATTCTTGGGTCTCACTCTAGACCTACTGAATCAGAACACTCAGAGTGGGATCCAGCAACATGTACTTTAATAAATCCTCCAGGTTAGCCTAATGTCTGCAAAATTTTAAGAACTACCATTCTCCCATCATCTACCTCTATTCAGATTCTATGATCTGTTAATTAATTCTAAATCTTTCTCAAATCACTCTCTTTTACTATACTACTAATAGCAAGGCCCTCAAATGAGTGTTCTCTGTTCCTGGCCCAGGAGACCATGAATCTTAGCAAAGGTCAACACAATGATTGTCTCTTTGGGCATTTTCAAAAGTCAGATAATATAGAGCTTTTTGATAGTAAGAGGTAGTTCCAGGCATGCCAAACAAACAAACCAAAAAAAAGGAAAAAAAATCCCCCCCCCCCCCCCCAGAGCAGAGTGACACTATGGATTCTGGAGCCAGACTGCCTGGGTTTGAATCCTAGCTCTGGCACTTTTTTAGCTCTGTGATCATGGGCAAATTATTTGAATTCTTCACACCTCAGGCTTTTTATCTGTAAACTGGAAATAACAATGCCTAACTTAGAGGACTTATGAAGATTAAGTGAATCACTATATATAAAGTGCTCCAAGTAGTACTACTGGGCACACAGCAAGTGCTATACTACATAACTGATAGCTTGCAATTATTTTTTAAAAACTCTATCCAAAAGAAAGACTGGGTACTGTGCAGCAGTACCCACAAGTTAAGTGAAGAATGACAAGGTGTAATAGCACTGCACATTAAATTAGTGTATTTAATAAAACTTGGAGGAAAACAGATTTTCAAAGTGCTTTTTTTCCCTCCCTTCCTTCCCTCCCTCCCTCCCTTCCTTCCCTTCCACTGCTCCACCACTGAACTGCAGTCCCAGCTCCTCTTTGTATTTTGGTATTTTTTTACTTTGAGACAGGATTTTGCTAAATTGTGCAGGTTGCCTCAGCCTCCCAAGTCACCAGGATTACAGGCATACACCACAATGTCTGACTTGAAGTGATTATCAAAGGAAGGGTTCCTGGGCCAGCATCACCTGGGAATTTGTTAGAAATATAAATTTTCGGGTCTTATTCTAGACTAACTGAATCAGAACACTGGGGATGAGTTCCAGCAACCTGCATTTTAATAGTCCCTTTAGGTGATCCTAATGTTTGCAAAATTTCAAGAACTACTTTTCCCCTGTCTCCTACATCTATTCAGACTCTAAAACCTGTTAATTCTAAATCATTTTCAAATCACTCCCCTTCTCTCAGGCTTCAGACATAATCACATTTTAAGTCCTTATTTCAACCAGATGACTCCCACAGCTTTCTACCTGCTCTCCCTGCTCTATTTTCCTCCTAAAGCAATCACCTTAATCAACACCAAGGAGATCTTTTTCACACAATCATGAATATCTCCTTTTTCCCCCATAAACCTAAACTCTAGCCACAATGAGCTACTTCAAACTCTTCAAAACTCACTTGCTGCCTACCTTTTTATGCCTCTTTCCAGAGCCTTGTCATCATCAATAATTTTTCATTTTTCCTAGCCTCATGTTTTCAAAATTTGTATTTCTTTACTATAAAGCAAGTCTGGTCCTTTCTGTCATATCCTGTGGAGTAATTTTAATAGCTAACAGTAATTGAGTTTTCATGTATCAGCAATTTATAAGGATTAAATAAGACAGTGAATTGGAAAATATTTTAAAAGATGCCACATGCAATGTAGTAGGTTTATTCCATTGATCTTTAAGAATGATTACATGTATTATTTTAATGTTACTCTCTTATTTGTGATGAACTCTGACTTTTTTTTTTTTTAACTTTTTTTTTTTTTTTTTTTTTTTTTTTTTTTTTTTTTTTTTTTTTTTTTTTTTTTTTTTTTTTTTTTTTTTTTTTTTTTTTTTTTTTTTTTTTGAGATAGGGTTTCACCTCTTTATGTTGCTCAGGTTAGCCTGGAACTCACTATGTACAGCCCAGGCTTGGCCTAGAACTCACTATCCTCCTGCCTCCCCCTCCCAAGAGTTGGGAGTACAGGTGTAAATGACCACATCCAGCTTATCCTGTCTCCTTATCTTTAACAGGAATAAAGGCAGTACTTAAAACTCTAGAGCTAGTCTCCTGGGTTCTAATTCCAGCTCTGCCACATACTAGCTGTATAACTATGGCCTAGTTTGGGTGCTTCTATAAAATGGAGAGAATAATAATACATGTACCTTTCAGGGTTGCTGCTGTGAGGATTAAATAAACAAACACATGTAAATCACATTAGATTATGTTTGGGACTTAAAAATATTGTTTGTTGTTGCCATTATTATTTATCATGTCTTGTTACTATCATTTCTTACAAGCAAACTTTTTTTCCTCTCACATAAAACAAGGTATGGTAAACTTGAAAGAATATCATGTTTACAACCAGACCAGAGTTCAATTCCTGATTCATGTACTTATTAGCTAGCTGCATGGACTAAAGCACATTATTTTATATTTTCTTTTCTTTTTCTGTCCCTCTCTCCTTCCTCTCCTCTCCTCTCCACCCTCCCTTCTTTTCTTTCTTCCTCCCTCCCTCCCTCCCTTCTTCCCTCCCTTTTAGGAGTTGAACCCAGGGCCTCATACATACTAGGCAAGCATTCCAACACTAAGCTACACACCCAACCCCTTTTTCTGTCTTTATTTTTGACACAGGTCTCGATATGTTGCACAGGCTAGCCTCTGGCCTTGAACTTGTGATCTTCCTGCTGCAGCCTCCCATGTACTTGGGATTACAGGTATATGCCATGGTGTCCAGCTAATTTTAACTTTTTTTGAGCCTCAGCTAAAACAGGGAATAACAACAGTAGCTACTACTTGGGTCTACTGTAAAGACTGGATAAGAAACAAGAATCTATACATAAAATACTTAGCATAGGGATTCACACGTACTGTGCATTTGGTGAGGAATAGCTATTTTTGTGGTTAACATGAAGCTGGGGTATAGCTCAGTGGTAAAGGGCTTGCCTAGCACACATGTGGCCATGGGTTTGATTGCCAGTGCTAGGGGAAAAAAGTAGTGGATGAATTTCTTTACTTGAAAAATAACTATTAAAAGGGTCTCAAGCAGGGTATAGTGGTATGTGCCTGTAATCTCGACTACTCAGGAAGCTGAGCTAGGAGGATTGTAAGCCAGAGGCCAGCCTGAACACCATAGCAAGATTCCATCTTTAAAAAAACAAACAACAAAAAAGTAAAAAAAAAATATGCCTGCATGGTGGCGCATACCTATAATCCCAGCGACTTGGGAGGTGGAGGCATTTCCTTATTTTCTTTCATAAAACAGGACAACTAAAAATGAGAGTTAACATTATTTATTCTATACTAGCTATTGCTTCACTTTATATAAATTAATATGTGCTTATTGCATACTTTCCCCTCCTCATACAGTATGCACATAATCAGAACTATGCAAAGCTCTAATGCAAATTGGATATATGAATAGGATACTTTATTTCTTAAAGCTTACTATTCTCATAATTATAGGCTATAACTTAGACATTTGAAACAGAAAATTCTGTGAGAATATTCTATGAAGAGAGCTCAAATAAAGCTGAACCAGCATGGAGAAGATGGTTAAAATTTTATAAGTAGTGCCACTGAGTACTCAGGAATACTTATTTGTCCTTTTTAAGCACAGGTCCTGGAGCCAG
This sequence comes from Pedetes capensis, assembly GCA_007922755.1. Classification (NCBI taxonomy): domain Eukaryota; kingdom Metazoa; phylum Chordata; class Mammalia; order Rodentia; family Pedetidae; genus Pedetes; species Pedetes capensis. Next base: position 85,024 of record VMDO01004134.1, read on the forward strand.
GGCCAACACCATAAAATATCACAAGTAACTCTAAGGCATTCATCCTACACAAAAAAGCATGGAGATATAGATATATTTATATAATATATACATACTTTAATATTATATTGGTCCATTGAGTATACATACTTTAACAAAAGAATCTATATAATCCAGTTAAACATACATAAGATTAGAATACACTTATTACATAGAAAGTTGGTGTTTATAAGTTACAGATATTTAATATTTTCACTTTCTAATTAAAAACATTTTTTAAAAGCATTTCAAACATTTGTTCATTTTCCCAGTGCAAAAGAAGGTTGTTCCTGTCAACTTACCTTTTTCCTGAAGAGTAAGAGGAAAGGGAAAAAACAACTACCCAGAAAAAACTCCCAACACTAGCTTCTCAATCAACTTTTGCAGTAAATCCTTGGGTCACTGGATTACTTTATCAAAATGAAAGCCTTGTGAGTATGATTCAGCCCTTGCTTCATATGTATGCTTTATGCTGAAATGTTTCTATTTACAAAAGTAGAAAAAAGTCAGCAGTTCCAGAAAGTGGTTTAAGTTTATTATAAACTCCACCTGTCCAATAGCATGTAGAAAGAAAAAAAAGCACCATTTCAAGATGAAATGAATTAGACATTTTAGAATTTATTTATAGGCCAGGCAATAAGTTACTCTGATAAACACAGATCAATAATACCACCTTGATTTGGTGACCCCAGCGAATTTTAGTTAGTTTTTAGGTGCATTTTTCTTTATCTTGTTATTCAGTATACCATCAACATCAGTAACTCATGTTAAAAAAAAAAGATTACAATTTATAGCCTATTTCACAATCTATTTCAAATTCACAGAGGATGGGCTTTTAACACAAGAAGATAATTTGTAGGTCTTTCTCTCCCACTTAGAAAGAAAAACGAGGGTTTTTTCCCTAGCTTGCCAATTTTATAGGTGAAAATCATGAACAGAGGAAATAAACTAATTTAAACCATAAAGATGGACAAAAAGCAATACATGTCACCTCTTCCATTCATATTCAGTGAAAAAATTTTACATTTCAAGTAGTTGAGACTTCATTAAAGAAAAAGAAAAACTGAAGTATCTTCCAGTTCTAGCTTGTTAGAGTTTCTTGGGCAAAAATTCAAGAATAAACCTATCATGAACTAAAGAGGGCAGTGCCACAGCAAAGGCAGAATGGCTCCATGTTAGTTAAGATTTTTGCTTACCTCATAATGATGGGTGTATTTTATGTGACAAATTTTCTCCATTGTTTGGCACTTAAAATGAACATTTTCTTACAAATTTTATTTGTAAGAGGCTGATTTTGTTAATTAGCAAACATATGGAGAGGTATCTGTTGATCTAAAATTCTTTAAGTCCAGAGAAAATTGTTTTAAAAATATATTTCACACATGAGGCTTTAATGTTCTTATTCAGGAAAAAATCTGAGTCTGAACCTATAATGGTTCAACCTTATGTGTCCCTTATCAATAGTGGAGTTGATCTATGCAAAATATTTTTCCTTGTCTCTAAAAATCAAAATTAAACAGTATTTTTACTGTAAGGAAATTTAAAAGTATACTTTAAACTAGTCAATTTGCACCAATCATAAAAGAAATAGGACATTCTTTCCCTTCCCCTCCTTCTATCATTCAAATCAGGGGAGAATACTACAAACTTTAAGAACTCCACTGGCTATCGTCAGAATAACTACAGAACAAGGGCAATACAGGGTGAGACTATTTCTCTACATTTTAGAAGGCAGAAGCTTGGGTGTTCTAGCTTTACAAGTAAAAGTAGCAGAGGCAGGTAAAAAGCTCACAGTAAATGTACACCAGAACAGGGGCCTAGATAAAGCTCTCTGATTGAGTTACTGTTTTTGAGGAAAAAATAAAATAAAAGACAAATTTGAAATAGTTTAAAAAACAAAAAACTACTTTTGTCACATTTATAGGAATCTCAAACCTTTTGTATTCCCATGCTCATAGGTAGTTTTGATACACATGGTAAACAGCTTCAGTATTCAGGAAGAAGAATATTGTATTGTTGACAAAGGACAAGAAATCTTCATGCTTCTGATATTTCAGATTTGCTAAGTGCAATAGCCAGTTCTAAGTCTTCTTGTTCTTGCTGATTCAGCCTGGCAAGTCTCTGTTCTTCCTCTCTCTCACTTTCCCTCTTCGCCCATTCAATCATGTCTTCTTCAGAGGGATACTGCCATTTAAAAGACGAAATGGATGAATAAATGAATGAATAAATGAGTAAAGCAAATAAAAAGAAAAGAAGGAAAATAGTTTATAAAGAAGAGGATTAACTACTTATTCACCTGAAGGACTTTGGGAATAGTATTATTTGTTCACTGTTTTCCTGAAAGCACGTTTAGTTTTAACCATATATTAAGTTATGGTTTAATTTAAACAATGCAACCTATGGGTAGAAAGTCTTTAAAAGTAAACATTAAAAATATCACTTAAGCCAGTGTGATGGTGCACACCTATAATCCCAGCAACTTGGGAGGCTGAGGCAGGAGGATCCCAAGTTTGAGGCCAGAGGCACCTTGCATAATTTAGCAAGACACTAACTCAAGATAAAAAATAAAAAAATGGGGGTGGGGGGGTGCAGCCCAGTGGTAGAGTGCGTGCAAGATATGCGTGAAGCCCTGGGTTCAGCCCTCTAGTATCACCAAAAAAAAAAAAAAAAAAAAAAAAAAGACCCAAACAAACACACACATATATCCCTGCAGCTGTACTACTGTGGTGTCTGATCCTGTCAGATCTCAGAAACTAAGCAGGGTTGGACCTGGTTATACTTAGATGGGATACACCTAGGGACACCAGGTGCTATAAGCTTGGGAGAAAGACCCAGCAACCCACTCCCCAGAAACAATCAGCCATTGAAAACCCTATGAATAGCAGAGAAGCATGACAACAGTGTTTTGCCTGTTGTATGTAGAGTCACTCTGAGGCAGACACCAACTCAAAGGCAACTAACAACAACAACTACAATAACACACACACACACTATATATATATCATCTAAAAATGTAGACATGAGCCAGATGTTGTAGTGCATGCCTATAATCCCAGCTACCAGGGAGGCTGAAGCAGGAGGATTAAAAGTTTGAGGCTACAGGCCACCTACACATAACTTAGTAAGACGTTATTTCAAAATAAAAAATAAAAAAGGGTCTAGGGGTATGGCTCAGTGGTAGAGCACTTGCCTAGCACACTCGAGGTTGTAGGTTTAACTTCAACCTCCCAGCACTGGGGACTTGGGGAAATAGAAATGAAGCTAGGCATGGTTGCGCATGCCTGTAATCCCAGCATTTAGAAGGATCACAAGTCAGAATTTAGCTTGGGCTACATAATGAGATCCTGTCTCAAAAAAGTAGAAATGCTTAAGGTACAACAGGAGATTTAAAAACAGGGGAGGTCTAGTTTTTCGATGTAGTAAAACTTTTACTGTTTAAACTTTAGTGATGACCCTCTAATGATAAAACATTTTAAAATTAATCCCACTGGTGATTTTCTACCTTACTCTAGCCCTTCACGGTACAGAAAAACTATGAAGCAAAAAACAGGCTGATTTTGCTATACATAATAACAGAATATTAGTTAAACTAAGCAAGATGTGAACAAAATCATTAAAAAAAAACATTTTGAAGATTTTTGGCATACTTTGAGAATTCTTTTGACCAGTTTGAATAAAACTTTCAAATTAGTAATTATTAGACTGGGGAAATAGTTTTATCCACTCAAAACTGCAACATTGGGAGAAACTAAATACAAAGTTCTACTTGGATTTTTTTCCCTAGGGAATTAGAGGACCTGTGAAATTTATAATATTTAATAAATCTTTTGCAATGAAAAACAGATTTGGGTTTGAAATAAGCAAAATGCCTCAGCCATCACTTAAGATTCCTTCCAACCAGGTTTTGAATTGCTGAAACCACATTTAAGATATTAAATGCTACAAATTGCCAGAGGGTTATTTTACACCAAACGAATTATAATCTAAGAAGGCTGATTCTTAATTCTCTGCTTGAAACAACTCAAATTCCATCTGACATGCAAATTAAGTCTGACACTCCATTTTTACAGTATTCAAAATACAGATTTCTATTTTGCTTTTTCACATTCAGAAGAAGCCTCTGGAATTTAAGAGTACAGACTGAAGCTAGTCATGGCAGCAATATGCCTGTAATCCCAGCATTTAGGAGGCTGAGACAGGATTGTGAATTAGGCCAGCATGGCCTACACAGCAAGACTGTTTTGAAAAACTAAAAAGTACAGATTTAAAAGCTAGGTAGTGCAGCTGTCTTAGCTGCATGAAGATTCCTGCCTACCTCCTTTCTACCCAGGAATAGTGGCAGAGATAAAGCAAGTAGTTGAGTGACCCACTGCCACACTTAGGAGGAAAATCATTAGGCAGGTTGTGGCCAGGGTCATCTGGTCACTAGATTGCCTATTTCCAAAATCAAGGGTATAAGGTGGTAAACAGAGGGAAATTCTTGTGTTAACAGAGTAGGCAGTGATAATGAATGTCATTTTGTCTGAAAAAATAATCTGAGGAAATAAAATGTTGTTAGCTATGCTAAGAATTTTATTAAACAACAAAAATATTTGATTTTATTTGAATAATGATGGGATATATGATGGAATGTATGATACCTCCACGGTTAGTTGCCTCATTTCTAGTCTCTTAAAGGCCTTGCCTATGTTGTCTTCCTATTTTAGAGAATGCAGAGTAAATATGAGAGGCTAGTGAATTAGAGTCCTCCAAACAGTTAAAGATTATTTAGATCTTGACAATAGTTTATTTCAAAAATCTGACAGTAACATTTTTAAAAAAAAACACCATAGGGCTGTAGATCAGTGGTAGAGCATGTGCTTAGCATGCATGATGAACTGGATTTAATCCTCAGCACTAAAAAAATTGAAAAAATATATAACAGCAACAACAAAACTCCAACAAACCCCCAAACAAAAAACCCAAACAAACAAAAAGACTATTATGTGAATAGACTGAATAAAGAGTTTTGCTTTCTATTCAAAGAATCCCTGGTCTTATCCTCACATATAATAGTTGCACACTGGTCTCTAGAAATAATTAAAAATTTATACACAAACACACATACACAGTTACAAATACACAAGCTCATTATAGATATTATTCATCGGGTGGACAGACAACAAGTTACTCTTTAATGGCCCATTAAATTTATCATCCATAACTATCTGTAAAATAGTAACTACCAAGATTTTACTTACATTTATATTACCAAGACTAAGAGAAAGGTTTATAAAACAATCTGTATACACTCTAAGAACTAAGATTACAAAAATCTTTTGTGCACTGGAACAATTTTAGAATAATCAAAACAGAATCAAGCAGAGGTTTTGCTTAGGGGGAAGAAGGAAAGATCATTTTTAATGTTGGAAAATTTAGTTGAAATGATGCAAATTTGCCAGACTCCAAAGTAACCTTCAAAAACTCTTTAAACTGTAAATGGAAAGGTGTTCCCCGAAACAGCCCATTCACAGTACTTACAGCACTGAAGTTAGCAAAATTGCTTGGGTCAGCCTCTTTATTGGTAGTGGTAGTAGTAGTAGAAGTGAATGGATCACAAAACATATCAGGATCCTTTTCTTTGGGGCTATCACTGCCTGGGAAAGGCTGAAATGGATCATTCAGTTTAAAGGGATCAGAAGAATCCAATTTGTTGATGGATCTTTTCCCTGGATCAAAATCATTACAATTAACCAGCAAATATGGCAAACACAAGCACACAAGAACATATACACAGGGAGCATTAAAGAACTGAGGGTAAAGGATAGGGTAAGGACCTAAAACACATTTTTAGTATTGTCTTAAATGGCCACACCAACGATTTGTTCTTAAATTTTTCACACACAATCTCTCAAACACATTCCAGCTAGGTGTGGCTAAGTGGAAAAAAATATAACAAAGAGGGAATGGGCCAAGAATCACATCTGTCCAAAGATAAAACCTTTCCCCCTTTAAATCAGCATGTTCCCAAGAAGAGGAGAGGGAAAGGACAAAACAGGAGGAAATGATAAAGAATAAAGCCAGCAATGGCTCCTGCTGTTATAACCCCAGCTTGATACCTCTATAGTCACCCACTAGCAGCAGTAACAGCAAACAGCCTTTGAAAAATGGCAAAATTCTTTTGATTTTTCTCTATTATATATTCATAATCCTAGTAGCATAAAATTAAAATTTACCCTGGCAAAATCTTCATCTATAATATTTCCAACTGAAGAATAAAAAATTTGTTTTGTTTTGTTTTGTTCTGAAACAGGGTCTCGCTGTGTGGCCCCGGCTGGTCTATAACTCACTATGTAGCCCAAGTTGGCCTTCACTTCAGGCTGATCCTCCTGTCTCAGCCTCCTGAATGCTGAGATTATAGCCCTGAGTCACCATGCCCATATAAACAATGTTTAAAAGTCTAATGCCTGTATCTTTGTGGCTGATGACAAACTAATCATTGACCAAACAACAATACACAGTCCTGTTATTTAGCCACTCATTAATTCAATATTATTTTCAAACAAGTTCTCCCATCTTAGCCTTATTTAAATCTAGTAGTTCTTGAAGAAAAGATAGTAACAATAGATGTTAAAATATATTCAAATATATTTTTTCCTAAAATGCAATAAGCTAGTAATAGCTTATCATAATGGATTCCTTCCATCACTGCAGCAGCTTACAAAAAAGATGCTCATGTCCTGTCTCAATGCATCCTTCCAACAGTCCTGAGAATGCAGGCAAAATTAGAGTTGCTGCCACCATCTAACAACTGAAGCAGCTGAAGATTAGACATATGAAATTATGCACTTAAGATCACAGAACATCTGGACATGGTGGCACACCTATAATTCTAGCACTTAGGAGGCTGAAAAATGAGGATCACAAGTTCAATAACAGCCTGAGCTACATAGTCTGATAAAAAAAAAAATCCCAAAACAAAACCCCCCCAAAACCAAACCAATTAATAAATAAAAAGATCAAGACTACCCCCCCCACCACTGTCATCATCATCATCACCATCACAGAGGGAGGCAAGGGATACAGAGAATTAGAACCCAGATGTTTAAGCTCCCAATTAGTGCTCTTTCCAATAAATCACCTTTTTAAATTTGATCTTTCTACAATAATGCACATTCACAAGACTCTTAGATTTAATTAAAAACCTGGGAGATAACATTTTACTTGAGATTTAAAAAATAATCTTACTATTGGCAACATACAACAGAAACTTAAATGAGCAAATTATTACCTATTTTTTCATATATTCTTACCACCTTCTAGCAATATATGATGTAGGCTACTTTTTCTTAATAAATAGAAATTACTTAAATCATTTACCTGATATATCAACAAAATTAAAAATCATACAGCAATGCTTTAAGTCCAAAAAGAAAAGAATAATCTCCCTAAGAAATATATGTGGGGTGGTTATTATGAAAAGGCCAAGAATAATAATCTAAGCTAGGCATGGTGGCACATGCCTGTAATCCTAGCACTTAGAAGAGTGAGACAGGAGGACTGACGAGAATTCAAGACCAGCCTGGCTACACAGCAAGACCCTGACATAAAACAAAACAAAACAAAACAAAAGCAAAACAAAACTGTCAGGGCTGAAATTTTACCAAGGCATGATAAATGACTAAAAAATGAATGTGCCAATTGTGTATTTTTACAGACCAGACTAGCAGCACAAGAAGTATTCAAGGGGATTGTCTTTTTAGCCACTTTGATGAACTTTAGTATCAGCATTAAAAACAAATCTCTACTTTGTACAGTGCTAAACACACATACTAAACCATACAAATTAAAAAAAATAAAGTTATTAAGAATTTGTTCTTGGACCAAAGTTTTTAAAAAACCACTATCATAAGATGAAGAAGTCTTTTAAGTAAGCTAAAAATAATCCTTCCTTCCAGAAAGGCAATACTTTCTTTTAAACCACTATATTGATGAAATCTGAATACCAGAAGCCATATTTTCTCACACTGAAGGATTTAAGGATTTTATATTTTGCAGAAAAGGAGATGTCAAATTAATTACCTGTTACAGAAACTAATTAAAATGCCAAAATACAAGAAACTGCTATTCAAATGATAATCAATGAGCTGCCAGAAAACAAGAAAATTCATCTGTCCCTCCATTTTTCCATTTATTGCCTCTCTGAAACTGCTGAAGGAAAAAACAAGCTCTTGCCAAAAAGGCAGTTTATGACAGTTACACATGCTTGGCCTCTTAGGCACATGTCTGTTTATGTACTAAGGTCAGAATAGATGACAGCAGCAAACTTCTGCTGTATGTTTGACTTCTGTTTATGGCCTTTTGTATAAGTATGTATGTAAGGGCCCCCCCCCCCCCACTTTTCAAAAAGAGAAAAAGGCAATGAGTTGATTTAGGAAAGGTACCAACTCTCATACCAGGTGGTGGTGGGCAGGGTCTTGTTGGCGTTCCAGTCTTTGGTGGCAGTGCTGGGGGTACATCTTCGCTCTTGACTGATGCTTCCTCAAACACAGTTTTTGGAATGACCACACTGCTGACAGAGCCTGATGTGGCTGAACTAAAAAGATCTTCATTGTTGACCTTTGTTTAAAAGAAATGTTTACACATGACATTAAAAACCAAGCAAACTGCACGGTCATATAACATTTGGAAGAGTGTTCTAAGTGTTATGCAGCTTTATTTACTTCAATTCCTAAAGCACAGACATTTTATAGTTTTTGCCCTCAAGGACAACAAATGGAAATTAAAGAATAAAATTTTCTATATGAGTAGGGATTCTCACATCACTACTTATAAACAACAGATCATATCAAAACAAGCCCACTCTGGACTGAAGGGTTGGCAAACTTCAGGCAACCATTTGAGGCCCATTTTAGAGACTGTATGTTTTTCCTCAAATGAATATGTGAACCAGATGATAATGAAAGAAATGACTGATTCCACAATTCCAAGTATAGGAAAGATTTAATACTAATGCAAAGAAAATGGCAACTAGACAAGCTGAGAGTCAATTTTTTAAAGCAAACAAATCCCACGCGATGATAAGTCTTAATGTGGTTATGAAGAGCCTGCCTTTCAAATACATGGAATAATGGAAGATTGACTTTTCTGTAATGAATCAGTTTATGATTTTAGATATGTTTAGGCCATTGTTTTTCAACAGTGGCACTACTGACATTTTGGGCTGGAATGGGGCAGTGTAATGTATAAAGTTTAACAGCAGCCCTGGCCTCTATTTGTTACATATGAATAGCATCATCTACCCAGTTGCGAAAACCAAAAATGTCTCTAGATACTGCCAAATGTTCATAGGGTGGGGAGAGTAATACTACTGACAATTTTACATTGCCTCAAATCCTTCTGTCTTGGCCTGAATCAATACTAGAGCTACATTGGAAAACAGGTAGTGGACATTTACTATTGGGATTTATGTATTAATTATCTTTGTACTGATCCTAACAACCTCAGTGGATAAAATCAAGTAATCAATACAGAAAGGATAGAATGAATGTTACAGCTATTGACCCACATAACACATAGGGGAAAAATGTAGTTAAATTTGAAGAAACATGTTTAGACAGACAGAAGACTCTAAATATGATGTTGTTGAAGAAACCTTTCAGTGGGAAATTATAACCACCTGTATCATTACCACAGTTTATGTACAGAAATATGATTATAGCTTATCTTTCATTTCTATCTGAAACCAACATTTGCTATGACTTATTGCAATCAAGTTGCAATGTCTGTGAAAGGGTTCTGTAACTGAAAGGAAGGAACTGCTCCTTTGATGAAACATGATGTATTTTCCCTTTCCATTAATCACTGCAGATTACCTTTGATAACATGCTGAAGTCAGCAAATCCATCTCCAAATGATTCATTTCCGAAAACAGAAGCAAAGGGGTCTGTGGCTAAAATGAGTAAAGAAAATCAATGGAATAAGACAGACATCAAATTTCATGTCCTCTTTTGTTAAATAACATTCAGAGAGATAAAAATATCTAATCATAAATATTAAATCCTGAATTTATGACTAATGTCCATAAAGACAGGGTGCACACTGATAATCCTATATGATGTATTCCTTTATATAAATCAACTGGTGAATGAATCAAGATCAAAAGCAGGTGAACTACTTCTAGGTAAAGTGTTTAAAGCTCTGGAATACATGTTAAATAATACAGCTCCCATGAACTTAAATTTTTTGTTTGTTTTGGTTTTTTTGATACAAGTCTCCCTATGTACACTCCAGGCTGCCCTCGAACTTGTGATCCTCCTGTCTCAGACTCCTAAGTGCTGGGATTACAGGTGCGTGTCAACATGCCTAGTCAAGTTATTTCTTTTCTTTTCTTTTTTGACAGATGTAGTATTTTATTTTAGTATGCAATAAACACAAAGATTTTTGATAATCTTTTATAAAGTGACCGGAAAACTTCACTTTTACATTGTTTCATTCTTATTATTCTTTTCCTAAGAAAATGTTTAACTATAACATCAAATAAATATAACTAAGAAAAGATAGTTTGGCCTTGACATTTTCTTTCTCTTTTTTAATAATTATAATTTTATTTTTTTATTTTTTATTAGTAATTTTTAATGTACAACTTAATGGGTAATTTTTAATGTACAACAAAATAAGGAATTATGACATTTCCTTATATGCATTTCACTGTACATTGCTCACATAACTTCCCCCTTATCCTCTCATGACCTCCTCCCCCACCCCCACCTTCCCTACCAATGGTCTCCTTTCTACTTGCATGTCTTTTTGTGAGAATATTTATCTATATAAAAGACATCAAGAATGTAAAAAGCTAGATACAATTAATTCCACATTTCACACTCTTTCAAAACCCATTGCAAATGCTACCTCATCCACAAAGCCTAGAGAAACCTAGGTGTCACTGATTCCCATGGCAAGAAGTGATTACTCTCTGTGGCAATAACTGGATTCTAGTTTGTAACATGGTTATCTGTGATAATTACCTGGATTAGATGCTAAGGTACTTGAAAACAGAGAATAAGTCCTGTCCAATGAAAAACGAACTGTCAACAAACATTTGTTGACCGTACACCAAGTCCAAGAAATAAGGAGATACAATTTCTGTCCTTGAAAGCTCTAGTGAGGGACATGTAAACAAACAAACAAAAAGCAGAATTACAGGGGCTATTAGAGAGGCAGGAAAACCCTACAGTAGGAAATCACTAAATGCTTAAGAGAATCAGGAAAAATAGCAAAGCAGCCATTACATTTGAGCTATTGATTAAGAAATGAGGTTTGTCAAATACATGGAGATGAGAGAGAAAGTGGGCTATAAGGAAGAAGGAAAAGCCACTGCAAAAGCATTACTAAACCAATGCTTCACAAATATGAGAAGTTATCTCTTCCATCATAGTGCACTTTTCAAGTAGACTGACATTTTCAGCTGGAATGAACTAATCAACTCTCAGACAGACTTCACTTATTCAGGCATAAAGGCTATATCAACTAACATCAAAAAATGTTCAGAGATAAAAAGGCGTAACAAACAAACAAACAAACAAACAGCTGGAAAGAGAGGAGAGGAAAGAGAACTGAAAAAGAGAATCCCAGAGTGCTGGTATGCGCCTGTAATCCCAGCGACTTGGGAGGTGGAGGCAGAAAATTGGAAGTTTGAGGCCACAGGGAGCTTGTGTAACTTGGTGAGACTTTGTCTCAAGATAAAAAATTAAAAAGATGCTAGGGGTGCACTTTGGTGGTAGAGCACTTGGCAAAGTACACACGAGGCCCTGGGTTCAACCCCCAGGTACCGGAAAAAAAAAAAAAAAAAAAAAAAAGAAGAGAAGGCTAGGGCTGTACCTTGGCGGCAGAGCACTTGCCTAGCACCTGTAAACTCCTAGGTTTGAGCCGCAGTATGGCAATAAATTGCTGGGATTTAGCTCAGTTGGTAGAGCGCTGCGCTGCAGTCTCTGAGGTCCCGAGTTCAATTCCCAGCACCGCAAAAATGGGAGAAGGACCTGGCAATCCACTCCCAAGGCAATCCCGAAAAGTCAGCCATTGAAAACCCTACGAGGGTCGTTAGATACCGACTCAACGGCACCTAACAACAACAACAACATGGCAATAAATTAAGCAAAAGAGAAGGCAAGCCAGGTGTATTGGCTCATTCCTGTAATCCCAGGAACTCAGGAAGTAAAGACAGGGGGATCACAGGTTTGAGGCCAGAGGCAGAGTGCATAACTTGAGACCCTGTCTCAAAATAAAAAAATTAAAAATGGGTTAGGGGTGTACCGCAGTGATAAAGCACTCACAAAGTACGTTTGAGGCCCTGGGTTCAACCCCCAAGTACCACACACACCAAAAAAAAGGCAAGAGAGAGGTACAAGAAAATTTCTCCTTGTTCTCAATTGTTTTTTCCCCTGCAATACCAGGGGCAAGGGATGTGGGAATCCAGGGCCTTGTATATGCTAGGAGGTGCTCTACAACTGAGCTACACCCCCAGCCCTTTTTAAATTTTTTTTATTTTGAAACAGAATCTTGCTAAATTTTGCAGATTGCCCCTAGCCTCAAAACTCAATATTTTCCTGCCTCAGCCTCCTGAGTTGTTGGGATTATAAGCATGAGACACGACATCCAGCATTCTTTAACTCTTCATATCAAATCTTAGAACAAAAGTGTGACTGCCACTCACTTAAATGTGTAAAATGTGCCTGTATCTCTAAAAATGAGTATGTTGTTTTTATTAGGTGCTGTCGAGTCAGGTCTGATTCAGTGAGCCTCATGGGGTTTTCAATGGCTGATTTTTTCAGGATTTCTTCAGTAGTGGACTGCCATGTCCTTCTCCTGTTTTTGCAGTGCTGGGGATTGAGTCCGGGACTTCAGAGAGTGTGGAGCAGCACTCTACCAACTGAGTTAAATCCCATCCAGAAATGAGTATAGCATGAACATAAACAGGAGAGCAAGAAAGATATATGATTTTTGTTTGCTTTGTCACCCACGACAATGATGAGGTAGCAGAAGCGGGTAGAGGGAGTGAGGAGATGCATAGAAAAATCAATCCTTTAAGGATACATCAGCAACTCTAATCCTGAAGAGGATGTTGAGAAATTCATAGTTATAGAATATCCTACAACTTTAGCTATAAAAGATAATTTTTCATTAATACATATCTGCTGAGTCTCAGCCTGAGGCCCAGTCTTGTCATGGGTGTTATTTCAGGCTTTCCTCCTTTCTTTCTTATTATTCTTGATGGTGTAGCAGCTGAGGTACAGCCTGAGCAGGACTCAGACACACTCCTGATTGGCAAAAGGGTGGCAAGGAAAAAGGAATTGCATTCATTTCATTGGTGGGACTGAGATCTATCTCCTTCATGCCTTTTCTCTGCCTTTGTCCTACATCCTTGACATCTGGCAACAGAGCAGAGTTGGTCATGTTTGACTGAAACAGTATGAAGTGTACACTGTGAAAGAGATTAATTTTAAAAACCCAAGATATTTCTACATGAAGAATATATAGTTTATCAGAAAGCATTTCTACACTCTTCTCATGAATTACCTACTTAGCATGAAACCAAACACCAAGGAAATGTATCATAGATGAATGACAAAATACTTTGGCTCAAATTGGAGAATTAAGACTTTGGCAAAAAGTTTCTCAGATACTGATAATGGTTGATGTGAAGCAGAGGCCTACCCAGAAAGGATTCATTGAGCTTATTCAGACCATGTGAGAGACCTGTTGGGGGAGATTTCCAGAACTCTTGGAAAGGAAACCTACAAGTGGTTTTCTTTCTCTGGATGTACACAGAGGCTCTAAGCAGCAGATCCAGGCTTCATAAGCAAACATGACCTCATTAGTACCCTCTCCTCCCCAAGAAGAAAGGTAATAAACACGTGGGAAAAGTATATAAAAGCATAATAAAAACTCATCCATAACATCTTTATGAGCTATAACTCTTGCCAGTATTTTAGCATACTTCTTTAACTGGCTTTCTTCCTGGTATTTTTTTCTTACACATCTGAGATCATGCCAGGCTGTTAGGCTTTTCTGTGAAAGATAAAGGTCCATTTCAGGCATTTAACTTTTTACTGATTGTTGTTATTGTTAGATGCCGTCAATTTGGTATGCGACTCATAGCAACCCTACATACAACAGGGGAAACACTATTGTTAGTGCTTCTCTGCTATTCATAGGGTTTTCTTTTCTTTTTCTTTTTTTTGCAGTACTGGGGGTTGAACCTAGGGCCTTGTGCAAGTGCTATGCCACTGAGCTGCACTCCCAGCCCATATTTTTACTTTTTTAGAGACAGGGTCTCATTAAATTACACAGACTGCTTCTGCCTCCTGAGCCGCTAGGATAACAGGCGTGTGCCACTGTGCCCGGTTTCACAGGGATTTCAATGGCTGATTCGTCTTTTGGGAGTGGGTTGCCAAGTCATTCTCCCAAGCCTATAGCATATGGTGTTCCCAGGTGGTCTCCCATCCAAGTACTCACCAGGCCCAACCCTGCTTAGCTTCTGGGCTCTGACGCGATCAGATGCCACAGTGGTACAACTGCAGGCTTTTACTCATTACTCTTGTTTAATCATAGTTCTTCTACCACCACCACCACTACCATCATTATTATTAGTATTAAACTATTGTTCTTCTTTTATTACTTTCTTCTTGCAGTACTAGGAGGTTGAACCCAGGGTCTTATACATACCAGGCAAGTGTTTTACCACCAAGACATACTCTTTAGCCTCTTATTTTATTTTTTTAGTTTTTATTTTGAGACAAGGTCTTGGTAAGTGGTGCAAGCTGCCTGTGCCCTTAAACTCATGATTCTCATGCCACAACCTTTTGAGTCGCTGGGATTACATGTATGCACCAAGATGCCTGGCCACAAGTTTTCTTGTTTTTTTGCTTTTTAAAGTAAAAAGTTGGTGCTGTTAGGTGCTGTCAAGTCATGTCTGACTCACAGTGGCCCTCATAGGGTTTCAATGGCCAATTGTTTTGGGATTGCTTCGGGAGTGGATTGCCACATCCTTCTCCCATTTCAGCAGTGCTGGGGATCCAACCTGGGTCCTCAGAGACTGTGGAGCAGCACTCCACGAACCCAAAATAAAGAGAGGAATGAGTTTATTAGGAGAAACAGGAAAGGAGACACTCCTAGATAGACCACAGAGTGGGCTGCTCAAGAGTGAGAGTCAGCAACCTAGTGGTTGAAAGTGGGCTTTTTAAATAGATACTTCCTTATGTTTTGGGGAGTCAAGTGAACATCAGGGTGGTGCTAGTATAGAATTGCTCTTCCTGGGATTCCCCCACTGGACATTGATAGGATGTGAGCCTCTTTATTATCCCATCCAGTAAGTCTTACAAAGATGCCCCATGGTCAGTGACAAGCCCACCAGAACTTGGGTTCTGTGTGCTTTTGCTCCCTGAGGGGCTCACTTTCTCTGCTCCTCATTCCTGACATCTCCCCAGTAAAGCCCTCTCAAGAACTGGAAACCCCCAAATTTTTTAAGGTAAGGGATGTCTAGTCAAATCTGGCCACTTCCTGCTGAAATTGGTCATAGGCCTAATGGGCAAAGGTTTCCAGCTCTTTCTAATAAGGGAAGGGTGATCTAGGAGTTCTAGCCATGGAGCAGAAGCAGAAGCAATCTGGCTTTTTAATTTAATTTTTTTGGTCAACATTCAGGTGTTGAATCTAGGGCTTTGCGTGTACTTTGCAAGTGTTCTACCACTGAGCTGCACCCCCAGCCCATTTTTTATTTTTTATTGAGACAGAGTCTCACTAAGTTACACAGGCGGCCTCTGGAGTTGAACTTGTGATCTTGCTGCCTCCATGTGCTGATTAGCTGGGATTTCAGGCTTGTACCACCATACCCAGCTGGCCACGGTTCTTACCAGCACTTGAAACACATTTTTTGTTGTTGTTGTTCGGTGCTATTGTGTCCAACTCACAGTGACCCTATGTACAACAGAATGAAATGCTCCCCAATTCTGTGCCAGACTCATAATCTTATTTATGTTTAAGCCCATTGTTGCAGACACTGTGCCAATCCATCTAGTTGAGGGTTTTCTTTTTTCCATTGACCTGCCACTCTCCCAAACATGATGTCCTCCAAGGATTGGCCACTCCTGACTACATGTCCAAATTACATAAGACACAGTCTAGCCATCCTTGCTTCCAAGGAGCACTCTGGTTGCATTTATTCTAGGACAGATCTGTTGGTTCTTTTGGCAATCCATGGTATATTCAATATTTGTCTCCTGCACCATAATTCAAAAGCATCAGTTCTTTTCCTCTCTCCTTTATTCAATGTTCAGCTTTCACAACCATATGATGCAAGTGAAAATACCATGGCATGAGTCAGGTATACCTTTGTCTTCAGTGTGGCATCTTTACTTTTCAATACTTTAAAGAGGTCTTTTGCCACAGCTTTTCCCAATGCAATGTGTCTTTTGATTTCCTGACTGCTGTTTCCATGGGCGTTGTTTGTAGAACCAAGTAAAGCAAAATCTTGGATAGCCTCAATCTTTTTTCCATTTATCATGAAGTTGCGTACTGACACAGTTGTAAGGACTTCTGTTTTGTTGATGTTGAGGTGTAATCCATACTGAAGACTGTGTTCTTTGATCTTCATCAGTAAATATTTCAAATCCTCTTCAATTTCAACAAGTAGAGTTGTGTCATCTGCATAATGAAGGTTGTTAATAAGTCTTCCTCCAATCACGATGCTGCATTCTTCTCTATAAAGTCCAGCTTCTCGGATTATTTGCTCAGCATAGAGATTGAAGAGGTATAGTAAAAGGATACAGCCCTGTTGCATATCTTTCTTGACTTTAAGCCAGGCCTAGTTTCCTTGTTTTGTTAGAAAGAGTGCCTCCAGGTCCATGTACAGATTCCTCATGAGTACAATTAAGTGCTCTAGTAATCCTATTCTTTGTAATGTTATCCATAATTTATTGTGCTTCACACAGTCAAATGTCTTTGCACAGTCAATGAGACATAGATAGATATCTTTCTGCTATTCTCTGACTTTGGCTAATATCCATCTGTCATCAGCAATGATGTCTCTGGTTCCACAACCTCTTCTGAATCTGGTTTGGTTTTCCTGCAGTTCCCTGTTTATATACTGCTTCATTTGCTTTTGAATGATATTTAGTAAAATTTTACTTGTGTGTGATATTAATGATATTGTTCAATAATTTCCACATTTGGTCATGGATCCCCTTTCTTAGGAGCAGGCACAAATAGGGATCTCTTACAGTCAGTAGGCCAGGTTGCTGTTTTCCAAATCTCGTGGCATAAACAAATTAGCACCTCCAGTGCTGCATCTGTTTCTTGAAACTCTCTATTGGTGTTCTGTTTTCCTCAAGCTTAAGGAATTGAAGAAAAAATTCAAGCCTCAAGTGGCAATAGTGAAGGATTCTACAGGGAAAATATTACATGATGCAGGAAACATCAAAAGAAGATAGAAGGAATACATAGAGTTATTTTATCAGCCCACCCCCCCACACAAAAAAATTGGTGGATGACCAACCATTTCAAGTGGTTGCAGGTGATTAGGAACCAATGATACTGAAGGACAAAGTGGAAACTGCCTTGAAAGAACTAGCAAAATACAAGCCTTCAAGAACTGATGAAATATCAGTAGAGATGTTTCAAGAAATAGGTGCACAAAGAATAAGGGAAACTAATTTTAAGGCTCACAAATAAAAAATTCCCAAAGAATAGCTATTTATCAAGGAAGTATGAGAGAAGAAAGAAATTTCCTCCATCCCCATAACCCTTCAGATATAATAAAATCAAGCTCAAGCTCACAGAAAATCTCTAAGAAATAACCCTGAAGGAAGTGTTGATGTTGGTGGGGTGCTGTGGAACACACCTGTAATCCCAGTTTCTCAGGAAGCTGAGGCAGGAGGATCACAAGTTTGAGGCCAGAGGTCAGCCTGTGCAATTTAGTGAAATCCTGTGTCAAAAATAAAAATAAAAAAGGGGCTGAGGTTGTGGCTCACTAGTGGAATGCTTGCCTAGCAATGTAACATGAGGCCCTGGGTTTGACCCTAGCACTGCAAAAGAATAAACATAAAAAATAAAATATTAATGTTTGTCATCAATAACAGATCCAATCATCTTCCCAAACTGCTCTCCAATTCATTCACTCACTCACTGAACCACCCACCCACTCATTTAATAAGCATCTATTATATTCAAGGCAAGACACTAGAGATTTAGAGGGGAATAAGACACTGCCTACCTTTCAAAGAACTCATGATTTCACTAAGTGATATACATATACATAATTGCTATATAATAAGGATTCAAGTTCAAAGAGAACAAAAAAGAAGCAACACCTAAGTTTATGTGGAAGAGACAAAACTTTATGAAGAAAGTCTGACTTTCTTTTACTTGTGAACAAAAAGGAGGTGATGAGAGAGACATACAATATACACATATGTGCATACATTATGTGTGTGTGTGTATGAACACTTTTTTTTCACTCAAACAATAAACAATCTTCAAGATACAGTTATGGTGTGTTATTTGTGTAAATGGAGAAAATTAGAAAAGAAATACGAAAGAAAGCAGTGGCTAAGAATGCTAAAACAAAGCATCTGTATTTTTAGCCTGAGTTATTGCCTGTAAAAAGCAAAACCTATTTGGCATTTTAATCCTGCTGGAGTCAAAGATGCTTTGGAAAGATGCATCTGCAAACAAACTTCTGTATCCTGTGGATGTTACAGAGCTTTAATCAGCAACTGGGAAGATTCTGCATTTTCTCAGTTTGGGGTTAGTAAAATAGTTCACACAAAAAATTTTCTGGTACCAGAACTAATCCCACTTAAATTGGAAAAAGAATCTTTACAAATGAAAATAAAGTATATGCAGAGACTGAGTATCCTGAATTTGCTTTTTCCTTATTAGTTTTCTTTTAAAGTTTCCAGTGTGTCTACCAGGAACAAGCAAATGCTAAAAGAACTCAATGTGAGACAAAATATTGAAAATATATTAATACCCTTTTATCACAATCATTTCAACTATATTTTAGAGGTAAGTTGTTGTTATTGTTGTTAGGTGCCGTCGAGTCAGTATCCGACTCATAGCGACCCTCTGTACAACAGGGGAAACACTATTGTCAGTGCTTCTTTGCTGTTCATAGAGTTTTCAATGGCAGATTGATTTTTGGGAGGGGGCTGCCAGGTCCTTCTCCCAAGCCTACAGCTTCTGGTGTTCCCAGGCAGTCTCCCATCCAGGTACTAACCAGGCCCGACCCTGCTTAGCTTCCGAGATCTGACGGGATCAGATGGCACAGGGCTACAGCTGCAGGCTTAGAGGTAAGAGTGGAATGATTTAGAGGTAAGAGTGGAATGATTTATCATTTAAGAACAAAAATTTACTATTTTTTATTGACTTTGAAGGCTTAAAATTTCCCTGCCCTGTGGGATTAATCTTTTTGCCAGTTACACACGAATTTCCTAGTGGTAGAAAATAAGAAAAGTATAGGAATGGGAGTATCATTGGCAAATATCTTGTGTTTATGACCTTGGGTATCACTGTTTTGAGTCTCAGTGGTTACTAGATGTTGAAATGTTTATGAAAAACAAGTAAACAAAATTTAAAAATACATTAAATACATTAAAAATCTATATACATACATTTCTCTTTTTCTCACATAAACTTTAAAATCTATATCTGGACCACTGATCTAAATGACTTATAATACAAGCCTTCAGCTTTTCTATATCCACATAATTTAAAGTTTTCATGTCAAGTTAATGAAATTCAAGAAAACAATGTAGGGGAAAAGTTTATGTTGTTGTTGCTAAAACAAACTCACATACATAAAATGGGGGGAAAACATGGATTTGCCACCATAAGAACTAAAAAAGGGGGAAGAAATCGAAAAAAAGAAACTAATCAGATTACAAAAATTCTTCCCTGGAAAAGAAAGTTGGTCCCTTGCTCCTTCTTGTTTGTTTCCACTCAATTCAAAATCTTATGACAAGCTCTGCTCTGCTTCCTGTCTGTGGCATGTGAGTGCGCTCTACCATGCCCTCCCTGCCATGATGGACTGAAACCTCTGAAGCCCACAGGTCTGAGCTGCACTGATCCTGATCTGTCAGCCTCAAGGTCTTCAGAATCTGCACAACTTCATTCCTCAGAGCTATTGCAGAATAAGCCCCTTCTGGATCTGAGGGGAATCAGAGGAGTGACTGTACCTACAGCCCAGCCTTGGCACTTATCAGTATCTTCTTCAATGGATTTTTTTCTCTCTCTCTTTCTTTTCTTTCTTTCTTTCTTTCTTTTTTTTTTTTTTTGTGGTACTGGGGCAAGGGGTGAACCCAGGGCCTCAGACATAATTTCCAAGTGCTCTATCACTGAGCTGCACCTCCAACCCCCTTTTTTATGTTTTATTTTGACACGGGATCTTGCTAAATTATGCGGGCTACCTCTGGCCTCAAACCTCCAATCTTCCTGCCTCTGCCTCCCAAGACACCGGTATCACAGGTGTGTGCTACCACAGGCTTGTGAAAAAAAAATCTTATGACAATGTAACAGGTTTGAAACATTTCTTCAGCAGGTAGTTGTTAAACCTCTGCTATGCTCTGGAGTAAGAGATTAGGGATACAATGTAGGATGAACCCTAGGGTTTCGGTGTGGGCAATTGAAGAGAGGATATCTGGAGAAACACAGTTTATATTCCAGACTAGAAGATTTTACTTTCAGACACATACATGTGATACTAAATAAAAAGATCTATCTATATCTGGAGCACAGGGCTAGTGACAGATTGTGGTTAGTAATATGATTAATGTTCAGAAACGTTTCTGGAAGTGATATAGACAATGAATTGGCAAGTAAAGAGGCTAATTAAAAAAATATACTAGTCCAGGTAAGACAGAAAGTGGGCCCAAAGAAGGAGACAATTAGGCTCCCTTTGGGAAAAAAAAAAGACTGTAATTTATTGGATATGAGTAACGATACAGAACTCAGTGATGACTGGTCGAGGGCTGATAATAGTGTTATTAATATAGAGTAAATGTAGGAGGGGGTACAGATTTGCCTTTTCTTTTCTTTTCTTTCTTTCTTTTTTTTTTTTTATTTTGAGGAGAGACTAATTGGGAGAGATGGGTATTTTACTTTTAAGCATTGTTGAGCTTAAAGTGCCTTTAGGACATCATAGAGAAATATGCAGCAGGTAACTTAAAATACACCACTGGATCTCAGGAGGGCTTTCAAGACTAGAGAACTAGGTCGAGGAGACATCAGGAAACAGGGTGAACCAGATATCACCAACACCAGAAGGGTGTGAGAATGGCAGAAGCACTTAGGCAAATTCAGAACTAAAGAGAGAGTGAGTCTCTACTCTTCAGCAACTCTAGTACTTTCAGATTATTCTCTGTCTCTTGATTTCAATAAAAGGAGACATCTATTCCACGTGTACTAACGAAATAGAGATCAGCACAATATAGGGCAAGAAGAAAATCTCACAGAATATGCTCAATCAGTGGTTCTTAAACTAAGATTCCATGGACTCTGGAGGCCCCCAAGACCTTTTCTGTAAGGTCAAAGCTATTTTAAGAATATTAAAATATTAATAACTTTTCTCACTAGGTTGACATCTAGACCAAGGATATAAAACCAATGCTGGTAAAATGCAGGTGCATTACATCGTACCAATTGGTAGCTGCTGTATTTTTCACTATTACAAGCTTACTGGGGTAAAAAAACAACAATAACAACAAAGCAATAACAGTAAAAAAAAACAGTTGCATTTATCAATGTCTGCTTTTGATGAATCAACAAAACTTATTAATTTTATTAAATCCTGACTCTTACATGCTTTTAAAACTTCTGAGTGACAAAATGGAAAACACACAAAGCATTTCTGCTAGGTACTAATGCTGCTTTTTCCATGGAACACCAGTTTTTACTTGAAAGAAATTACATACAAACTGCTACCAGTATTTTTGTCCTTCCTCAAATTTTGGGTTACAAGGATTTCTTTCTTTCTTTCTTTCTTTCTTTCTTTTCAATACTGGAGGTTGAACCAAGGGGCCTTGCCCATGCCAGGCAAGTGCTCTACCATTGAGAGGCACCCTAAGCCTCTTTTTTATTTTGAGATAGGGTCTTACTAAGTTGCCCAGGCTGTCTTTGGTCTTGAAACTCAATATTCCTGCCTTAGCCTCTTGAGCTGCTGGGATTACAGGTAATATGCCATGGTGTGCGGCTTCCAAAGATTTCTTAATTTTGTTATTTACATAGTAGAAAGGTAGACAGGAAGGAAAACCCTGTGGAAAGATCAATGGACATGATTCAGAGACAAACTGATATGTGACCTGGGGCTCTTTCCCTTCCATAGTATCAGGAAATAATGCTAGATAATGATTCTGAAACCTTATATGTGATCCCAAAATCTGAAGTGGGCTTTTCTTATTAACTTTAAATTTATTTTAAGTTCAAATTTATAATGTTTACTTATCAAAATAATAATAAAAACAATGAAACAATTTTGACCAACAAAATATTTAAAGTCAAGGTCCAATTTATTTCTGTGGTTGGTTTTGGTTGCTCCATTTCAAAAAACTAGAAAGATACATATTTTTAAAGAGTACTCTTGCAATTTGAGTAGTTTACAGTATTCTAAAGTACCAGTGTACTCCAATTTGTTAAAATGACATATATGAATGCATATATTTAAGTTGTGGTTTTTAAAATTTTAAGGACACTTAAAAATGAATCTAGAATCTGCCAATTCTGTGAAGGCTTCTCTAGAAGCTAGTTTTGTAGAAGATAATATAAAAACTGTGAGCCAAGCATGGTGGTACACACCTGTAGTCCCAACATTCAGGAGGTAGACGCAGGAGGATTGCTAATTCAAGGCCAGCCTGAGCTATACAGCAAGATCTAGTCTTAAAAAAGAAAAAGAAAGAAAGGAAAAAAAAAAGCAAAACTGGCTCATATGATATGTAAGGTCCCTCCCAGCTCCAAGAAAGATAGCACTCTAAGAGTAAAAGTGAAAACAAATACCTGTGTGGCACCACACCACTCTAATCTGTATACTGTCAGAAGAGAAAGTGTAAGTGGTAAAGACTTTATTAGAAGAAATAATTGCTGAAAACTTCACAAATCTGAAGGAAGACACAGACATGTAAGTATAAGAAGCTTAACAAACTCCAGGTAGTATAAACCCTAAGATCTATCCAGGGCACATTATAATAAAAATATTGAAAAACAGAGCATTTAAGCAGCAAAAGTGAGTTATCACATACAAGGGCTCCTCAATAAACCAATCAGTGAATTTCTAAGCTGAAGCCTTGAAAGTCATAGAATAATATATTTGAAGTGCTGGGAAAAACAGAAAACCTGTCAAATTGGAATTCTTTATATGGTAAATTGTCCTTTACAAAAAAGGGGAAATTAATATTATCCCAGATAAACAAAAGCTGAATGAGTTCATTACCATTAGACTTAATATTATAGAGGTCATTCAAATTGAATGAAAGGATGCTAGACAGTAACCCAACACAATATGAAAATACAAAGTTTGCCAGTAAAGGCAAATACATAAACAATATATAAAAATCCATATTATTAGGATATTGGCTTATAACTCAACCTTTTACTTGGCAAAATTTAAAAGACAAAAGCATAAAAATTAATGATAAATCTATGTGAATGAGTAATAAACGGTGTAATTTGTGACACTGAATAACTGAGAAGGGAGGAGAGCTATAAAGGAATAGTTTTTATATCCAACTGAAATGACCATTTTACAAATAGAATGTTATAAATGTGTCTCCATGGAAATGGCAGAGAAAACAGAAAAAGGAAATGAGAAAAGAATCAAATGTATTACATAAAAGAATACAGTAAGAAAGGAACTAAGGGCTAAACCTACAGGACATACAGAAAACAAATAGTAAAATGGAAATAATACATCCTTTCTTATCAGTAATTACTTTGAATATAAATGAACTGAAGTCTATAATAAAAAGACAAAGATTGGCAGAATGGGTTAAAACAAAAAGGATGGCAGTCAAGAGAGAAGAGAGGCCATACTATTATCAGATTACATAGACTAAGTCTACAAGTGTTATAAAAGACAAGGACATTAAATAATGATAAAATGGTCCTTGATCATTATATGATGACCTTTCTTGTCTATTTTTTACCATTTCTCATTTAAAGTCTATTGTACTTGATATAAGTATGGCTATAACTGCTTTCTTTTGGTGCCATTTGCATAGAATATCTTATTCTATCCTTTCACTTTCAATCTGTATGTGTCTTTAGAGGTGAAATGAGTTTCTTATAAGCAACACATACAGTTGGGACATTTAAAAAAGTCTATTCAATTATTCTGTCTTTTAATTGAAGAATTTAGTCCATTTACATTTAAGGTAACTGACAGTTAAGGTCTCACCATAGCTACTTTGCAATTTGTTTTCTAATTTTACGTAGGTCCTTTCTTTTTCCTTCTTACAGTCTTTCCTTTGTCATTAAGTGATTTACTCTAGTAGCTTACTATTTCTGGTTTATCTATAATACATTTTTTGCTTTATGGTTACAACAGAGACAAAAACATTTTTTAATTAAACTATCTTAAAATGATAGCAATAAGCCAGACACTGTGGCACAGGTCTGTAATCACAGTGACTTAGTGGGCTGAGGCAGGAGGATCAAGATTTTGAAGTCAGAGGCAGCTTGTACAACTTAGCAAGACCTTATCTCAAAATAAAAAATGAAAAAGGAGCTGGGAGTGCAGCTCAATGGTACAGCATTTTCCTGGCATGTGTGAGGCCCTGGTTTCAATCCCTAGTATTGCAGTAAGTAACAAAGTAAGTAAGTAAGTAAATAAATAAATAAATAAAGATAAGAAATAACAACAAAAAATCCATGACACTGGATTTAGGAATGCCTTCTAGGTTATGACATTAAAAGTACAGGCAACAAAAGAAAAAAATAGATAAAACTGATTACATCGAAACTAAAAACTTTTGTACACCGATGGACAGGATTAACAGAATGAAAAGGCAACCTATGGAGCAGGCAGAAATGTTTGCAAATCATATATTTGATAAAAGATTCATATCCAGAATATATAAAGAACTCTTATAAGCTGAATGTGATGGCACATGCTTATAATTCTAGTATTCAGAAAGCCAAGGCAGGAGTATCACAAATCCCAGGCTAGTATGGGCTACATAACAAGTTCCAGGCCAGTCTGGAACTACACAACGAGACCCTGACAAAACCAAAACCAAAACCAAGCCAAACCAAAACAGTCTTCATATTTCTACCACAAAAAAATCCCAATTTTAAAATAGGTAAAGCTTGGTAATACACTTAGAAGACTGAAGCAGGAGAATCAACATGAATCTGAGGCCAGCCTGGCCTGCACAATGAGTTCCAGGACAGTCTGGGATACACAGCGAGACTCTGTCTCAACAAAACAAAACAAAAAATTCACATACATATATATATATATATATATATATATATATATATATATATATATATATAACAGAATGAGCAAAGGATTGGAAGAAATTGCTCCATAGGAGTTATACAAATGGTAATAAGAATGTGAAAAGATGTTCACCACCACCAATCATTAGGGAAATGCAAATCAAATCAATTGAGATACCACTTCACATCTACTAAGATGGCTAGTATAAAATAAACAGAAAGTAATAAGTGTTGACAAGACTGTGCAGAAGCTGCAACCTTTGTATATTGCTGGTAAGAATGTAAAATGGTATAGCCGCTGTGGAAAAACAGTACGATAGTTTCTCATAAAATTAAAAAGAATTACCATATAATCTAACCATATAATCTGTACTTCTTCAATTCTACTAAAAAAAAAAAAGGAAGCTGTGACTCAAAACTGGTGTACACTCATATTCATAGCAGCATTATTCACATAGACAAAATGTAGAAGCAACTCAAGTGTTTATTATCATATGAAAAAACAAAATGAAGTATATACATACAACAGAGTATTATTCAGCCATAGAAAATTCTGATACATGGAGATGAATCCTGAAGATACTATGTTAAGTGAAATAAGCAAGCCACAAAAGGACAAATACTTCATGATCCCATTTATGTGAAGTATACAGAAAAGTCAGTATCCTACAGACAGAAGGCAGAATGATGGCTGCCAGGGTTTGGATGAAGGATGGTTAGCAAATGGCTATCTTTATTTTATTTTATATATTTATTTGGCAGTCTGGAGATTGCACATGCTAGGCAAGAACTCTACCACTGAGCTACAACTCCAGCCCTCAGCTTTTGAGACAGGGTCTTGCTATGAAGCCCAGGCTGGTCTAAAACTCACTATGTAGCCCAGGCTGTCGAATTCACAATCTTCCTGCCTCAGCCTCCAGAGTACTGGGATTACGTGCATGTCCTAGCAAACCCAGTGGGAGTTATTTTTTAATGGATACAGAATTTCAGTTTTAGAATATGAAAAAAGTTTTAGGGATGGAGTATGGTGATGGTTGCACAGCAATGTCAATGTACCTAGTACCAATGAAGTATATGTTTAAAAATGGCTAAAATGGTAAACTTCATGCTATATATATCTTACCACAGTTAAAAAAAATTCACACACTTAGCAGAACAAAGTAAGTAATATCCACTACCATGCTTCAAAGATTCCCATTCACTGAGCTCTTATTACATGTCCTCTGAGAAGAATAGCTGAATCAATCATTTGTTCAATAATATTATATACTCAGGCATATTTTCAGGTTCTTGAAATGTACCAGTAAAAACAAAGATCTTAGTTCCTTGTGCAGCTTAAATTCTAATAATAGAAGGAGACAGACAAGAGAAAGCAAAGAATTTATGTAGTATGCTTGCAGGTAATACATCATAACAAAAGAAGGAACAATAGAGAATGGTAATGTGGTAGTACTGTGCTGGTACTCTGTTGGAATTCCCAGGGGGGTAGAGAGAAACCCAGAACATGCCTGGTCCCAGGAGTTCATCTAGCCCACTTGGAGGAATCCTATGGGGCAAGATAGCAATGGGTCACCTTTGCCATACATCCGGGTACCTCACTCTTCCCCACTCCCATTGAGTCGGCCAAGATGGCACCCAAGGTATGGTAGCATCTAAAGCTCCCCTGGTGCCCAATTGGTCATTTCTGATCCCACCCTGTTCCCCTGATTGGCTGGCTCAGGCCACATAAACTCCAGAGCTCAGAGTTCAGCAGCCATTCTGAACATCATCCAAGAGAAGCTCACCGGGTCTTTGCAGTTCCTTAAGGGCCCAAGGCCCATTTACTCATCTGCCTAGCTTACCCTTTAGCCTGCCTCCGACCCGCATTCATCATACTTCAACCTGCCTGCCACCTCTATCTGACCCAACCTCTACAACGCCGGATATCCTACGCAGACCGACAGCTTCGAGAGGCAAGTTGCTGGGAGTCAATCACAGGGCCCCTAAAGTGGCGAAACCTGCGAGAGCCGGAAGAGCAATGACACTTGGGAGTCTTTACCCTAGTAGCAGAGACAGCAGCTGAGCGCTTCCCTTCTCCAATTCCCCATTCCCCTCTCCCTAATCCTCCATTCCTTTCCCCTCCTTCGTGAATAAACCCCTGTCCTTCTATCCTGTGTGTGACACTCTGTTCTCCAGCCATAGCCTTGCCACCAGGTGCAGCGTCGGGGGACCCACCTCTTGCTTCCACCCACAATGCAGAGAGAGAGAAACCCCAGGAAGAACCCAACAGTACTCGTGAATGTTAGATAAAGTGGCCAGAATGAACAGTCACTGAGAAAGAAACATCTTAGCCAAGATTTGTTAGAGGGAATGTGGATAGTTTTGACCAACAATTAGGTAGTCAAGTAAGTAAAGGGAATAATGATCCAAGTTGTTAGAAAGGTATAGGCCACTGTACATCTTTTACTGGATATAGAGGTAGAGCCAATATGATTTCCTGGCAGATTAGAGTGAGAGTAAAAGAAAAACCAAGGCTAGGACAGGGGTTGTAAGCACAGTGATAGAGTTTTTGGTTTCTATGCATAAGTCCCTGGGTTTGATCCCCAGCACCACAAACAGAGAGAGACAGAGACAGAGAGAGAGAGAGAGAGAGAGAGAGAGAGAGAGAGAGAGAGAGAGAGAGAGAGAACAAGAACGAACCGAGGATGATTCTAAGATTTTAGGTCTGGAAAACATTAAAGATGAAGCTGCCAAGAACAAAGATGAGGAAGGTTCTAAGAGAAAAAGGTTTGTGGAGGAAGATTAGGCATTTGGTGTTGGACACATTGTGTTAGCTATATCTACTAGATATTCAAGTAGGAATGTCAAATAGGTAGTTGTATATGAGCCTGGAGTTCAGGAAAGAGATGTGGCTAAAGATAAATTAACATATAGATGGTATTTGAGGCCTAAACCAGATGAGTTCTCCAAGGGAGTCCAGACAGAGAAGAAAAGAGGTCAGGAACTAAGACCTAGGATAACACAATATTAAGATTTTGGGAAAAGAATATGTATCAGCAAAGGAGACCGAAAAAGAATGATGAAAGTTGCAGAGACACACAGCCAGAAAACCAGGGACCTCACTTGAACGTAGGTCCATCTGGTATTATTTTTTTAGCCTTGTGAAAACTGCTTTCTCTCTCCATGTGTTGATCTTCTATGTCTGTGTAATAAACATAAGGCCAATTATCTCATGTAGTTGTTGTAAGAATTAAATGAGACCAAGTACAGGAAAATGGCTAGTAGATTGAGTGTTGGAACTCTCCAAGTGCTCAATAAATGGTAATTATTATGATTAACGACAATAAATCTCAGGCCTCCTAGGCTATAGTCATTTACTCTACCACTTTACAAGAGATGAACTAAGTACTAGAATTTAAAAAGAAGTCCAATAAAGACATTAGCAACCATCTATAGTAAGAATGAAATCTACCACTTCAGCCTTAACCTAACTATTTCCCTGTTTGTAAACCAACTCTTGTGAAAATGTCTGTTTATCCTTGAACATGTCTTAGATTTCTTGCCTCCACTCCTTCCTCAGGTTGCTCTCTTAG
Source organism: Pedetes capensis (assembly GCA_007922755.1). Taxonomy (NCBI): domain Eukaryota; kingdom Metazoa; phylum Chordata; class Mammalia; order Rodentia; family Pedetidae; genus Pedetes; species Pedetes capensis. Next base: position 114,075 of record VMDO01004134.1, read on the forward strand.
TCTCACATACTTTTTCCATATCTACTTGCTAAAATCCTAGCCCACTTTTTAAAGGAATACCAAAAAAGCCATGTTCAGCTTTGAAATCACTCACAATTCAGCCTTAATGTTATCTCTACTTCCCTTCATATCTCCTTAGTTTTAATTAAATTTGTGGCTCTTATCATTTCCTTAGTTTGGGCAATCAAGAGTTATCTAAATGTATTAACCTCTTGTATTTTTAGGTTATCTTTCTTAATCATATAATACCCCTATTGTTAGGTGCAGTTGAGTCAGGTCTGACTCATAGGATTTTCAATGGCTGATTGTTTTGGTATTGCTTCAGGAGTGAATTGCCAAGCCCTTCTTCCATTTTTGTGGTGCTGGGGACGAACCTGGGTCCTCAGAGAGTGCAGAACAGCACACTGCCAACTGAGCTAAACCCCAGCCCATAATATCCCTAGCAATATATTAATTCATCAGTTTAATAATGAGGCCCCCCCCAAAAAAAAGCACACATATTTTAAAAAGATACAATTTAAGCACTGCTAATACAACAAGTCTTTAGGAATTCTCATTTCCTCTAAGTTTGTTTAAATCAATACCCAGTATTACATTAAATCTTATTTTCCACATATCTGCTTTTTACATTCATCATTCTTGCCACTCATGTTGGGGATTAATTTCCAACCTGAAAACATACAAAACACTGCTAATCTCACCTTCCAAATCTCATTTTACTATAATTTGTGCAATATAAGAAATCCAAGTGGTTATGGCATTTCTACTAATCTATGCGCATAATCCTTAGTTTGTCACAATCAGCAGTCTGGAAAATAAAAACATCCTACTTGCAGCATGACACTGAAGTATTTATATGTTTGAGTTACTTTTCTCTAATTTCTTGTTCACCCTCACAGTAGCTGTTTACCTGTTTTATTTTTAAATGAATAGTGAGAAAGAAGTAGTTACTTAACTGAAAAAAGCTTTGACTTCATACCTATGTTTGAGTCTAGTAAACTGGTTTACCTAGTTCCAACTTAGTCTAACTGTACAATCTTGATCAAGTTACTTAATGTTCTGGTCCTTAGTTTCCTCATATTTCAAATGAGAATATTACTTAAATGGTTATTAAAAGACTATATAAAAAAGTAGGTACTATAAGCAGAGCAGAAGACTGGATACTAGCATAACATTTAGCTTTTCTCTGTATTTTAACAGAATCTCTTTGTATTTGTAAATCAATTTCATTATCTATTGGAAGCTACTCATCTTTAAATTTAGGCCAAGATTCATAAGGGTGAGGGGTGACTTTGAAGATGTCAAGGAATACTACCTTTTATAAAACAAAAACTTATTGGTTTTACTGATATGAGATAAAGTACATATTCTAGAAAGATTTTTAAAATGAAATATATGAAATAATGAATAACAAGGAAAGTGAAAAGTGACACACAAATGCTTAGCATTATTACTGACAGGTTGTAACTGGAAATAATTACACAATTTTTAAAGCCATAATACGACAAAATTACTTGAAGAAAAGCAAAAAGCTTAAAGAAAAAGGTAATGTTTAGGATAGGAAGGGGCAGGGTGGGTGGCTGGATACAAGGCTCTGGGCACTCCTTCCTCGGTTCTGGATGCCCAGAGTTTAGAAGATGGGAAGTTTCCTGGCTGGGTGCTTTTTGGAATACCTACTCTCCTGTTTTAGGTGTAAGGAAGTCACGTCTCCTCCTGTAGTTTATTGATAAGCAGTTCTAGCCTGTCCACAACCTCACAATAGTTGTGGAGTGTGGAGCCCATACGGTCAATGCTGATGGAAAACAAAATAAACCACAACTCCAGGCTATGGCTGGGCAAGATTCCTTCTGTTCTATCACCTGTTCCTACTACAGGGGAGAAAATGGAGTACTGCTAGTGTACAACATTACAAGACATGAAACATTCAGCCACCTGATCTCATAGTTAGAGGATGCCCACCAGCACTCTAGCTTCAATACGGTTATTATGCTGATTGGAACTAAGAGTGACCCAGAATCTCATACCTGCAGCTGTAACACTGTGGCATCCAATCCCATCAGATCTCAAAAGCTAAGCAGGGTCAGGCCTGGTTAGTACTTGGATGGGAGACCACCTGGGAACACCAGGTGCTATAGGCTTGGGAGAAGGACCCAGCAACCCACTCCCAAAAATCAATCTGCCATTGAAAACCCTATGAATAGCAGAGAAGCACTGGCAGTAATGTTTTGCCTCTTGTGCATAGGGTCGCTATGAGTCAGACACCGACTTGACGGCACCTAACAACAGAATCCCATAGGGATGTGAAGAGAGAGGAAGGAGAAGCCTTTGCTTGGGAGCTTGGGCTCATATTCATGGAACCTTCAGCCAAAACAGCCTGCAATGTTGAAGGACCCTTCATTAACTCAGCCAAAGAAATACATAGGAAGATCCAGGAGGGTTTACTTCATGTCCATAATGAGGCAAATGACATCAAGATTGGGTCCCAATAGTCAATTTCAGCAACAGTGGGACCAAGCAACTCTCAGTGGAATTCTTGTGAAATAGGGTACAACCCTGCTGCTGCTGAACATCTGGCCTGAACTCTTTTTTTCCTTCCTGAACAGTTTCAGATCAGTAGGCTTAAAGAAAGAGGTTTTACTTGCTTTGGATGAGAGCAGCCTCTTTTTAAGGTGTGATGTTTTAGTTTCCCACTTAAAAGAACAGGGGAGAATGCAGACCCTTACCAATCTGTCCTTCTTCAAGGAAGTGAACATTTCAAATAGATTAGGCCTCTTCTCATCCTCATTTTAATTTCTAAAATGTTAGGATTAAAGTTGACTGCCACAGTAGCTCAAAAATAAACAAGTTCATAAGTTGACGGCACCTAACAACAACAACAAGTATGTACAAGTTGCTTCTCACCAAGAGTTAATAGCAAGAGTCAAGGATAGTCTGATCAAACACCTGACATTACCAGGATCTGGCTGGCCTTTGGATGATAGCTCCTCTGCCTAGGAATTTCATTGAGTTTTTTACTTCCTTGCCTTTAGGGGTTGACTTGTCACTTCATTTGCACATGCTCTTTGTTGGGTCTGACTCTTAGTGACCCTCATAGGGTTTTCAATGGCTGATTGTTTTGGGATTGCTTCCGGAGTGGATTGCCATATCCTTCTCCTGTTTTTGTGGCACTCTAGCTTCTACTAACATTATACTAAAAGTATAACATCTTTTCCTTTAGGAAATCTTCAGTGATTGACCTAGGGATTTTAAGGGGTTACTGATACAGTACCCGTTAACTTTCCTATGTTGGTTATTCATGTGTATATTTACTTATATGTATGTTACTTTGTAAATATGTTTGTAGTTGTGTGTGGAATCTGTCCTTTCATATAGGTTGTAAGCTCTATGAAAGGAGGATCCATGTTATCCCTTTACTTTTATAAACCATTCCTTCCACCATTCCTTGACAGTGCCTAGTGCTATTCTTTATGTGATCACCTATTTTGACTAACATAGACTTTATAAGAAACAAAAGGCCTCAGTCAACTCTTTGTAATTCTTTCAATCTCTTCCATCTGCTTACTCTGTGTTCTATATTGTTCTTCTCTCCTGCCTTTCTCTGGCTCATTGCCTTCATTCTATTCAGCTAACAGTAAGGCTGCCTGAGCAATCAGATAAGAGGATACTTCTCCAAGTCCTTTTCAAAGGATATACTGTAACACTGCCTTAAACAAATTCACCTTTGTTTCACACATCATACAGCCTTCTGGATCAGTTATGTTTTTCCTTAATGCTTCATATTCTTCTTCCGTAGCACTGAGGTCTCATTAATTTTTATAATTTTTGTTGTTAATGAACTGTTTCATTATTAAATATAAGCAAGAATACAAAAAAAGAAAAAGAAAGGATAATGTTTAACATTTAGTAAAATCGATAAATTTCTTTACCTGAATCACTTGCTGCAACAACTGTTCCACCAGGTGCAAAAGGATCATTGTGCTTCAATGTTTCCATCTAAACAAATTATACAAATCCATGATCGATATAGGCAATATTTCAAAGCTAAATCTCACTGTCACTCCCAAGAAAATGTTATTTACAAATTCTAAATTAATTAAGGAAGATAAATAAGGCTTCCTCCTACTGATACGCGATCTATTCTTTTTTTTTTTTTTTTTGGCAGTACATGGCAGTTGAACCCAAGGCCTCATGTATACTTTGTAAGTGCTCTACCACTGTGCTGCAACACTAGCCCATTTTTTATTGTTTATTTTGAGACAGAGTCTCAGTTATGCAGGCTGCCTCTGGCCTTGAATTCGTTATCCTCCTGCCTCAGCCTCCTGAGTTGCTGGGACTACAGGCATATGCCATCAGGCCCAGCTTGATATGTAGTCCTACTGAATGGAAATGATATCTATTATTTTCTAATGTTGTTTAATTATGAAATAATAACATCTATTCCCAAGAGTGCATGCACCATGTATGGTTTAATAAGTGTCAAGTGAAAACTTGTGTAATCACATCCTAGAGAGCAGTCAACACTTGAGAACACTTCATGTGCTTCTGTCTAATCACAATACAATCCCTTATCTGCGGAAGTGACTATTACCCTGACTTTGATAGTTTTCATTTCTTTTTCTCCAAAATACTGCTACTTGTATAGATACATACTAATTTAACTTTTTATTTTGAAATAATTTAAACTTATAATAGATAGTAAAGCTAGTATTCTCATGTGTACTTTGTCCAGCTTCCTCCATTGTTAATATCTCATATAATCAGGGTATAGCTATAAAAATTAAGGAACGAATACTAGTATAAAACTATATACCATACCCTTTATTTGGATTTCACCAGTTTTTCTATTAATGTTCTTCTTCTTTTTTTTTTTTTTTTTTTTCCAGAAATGGGGGTTCAAGCCAGGACCTTACACATAACTTCCATGTGTTCTACCACTAGGCTGTTCCTCCAGCCCATTTTCTTATTAGGTATTTTAATTATACATATTGGTGGGATACAGAATAATTCAGTTGATATACACATTATGCAACTATCAAATCAGGACTACTTACATTTCCATTTCATTAAACATTTTACAGAACAAAATAAACAAAAAATGGGAAAAATTTTAATTAACATGTAATGGCAATTGTATGCAACCATGAGTTATACTATGCTTTTTTTTTTAATTTTCATAGTTGCATCCTGTATTTTACATTTTTCCTCTCCATCTTTACCCATCTGCATTTTGAAAATACATTTTGGGAAAAAAAGGACATTAATGGGAAAACTCCATTGTGCATATGTACTCCATTGTGTGTATATACCACTTTTTAACACAATCATCTGTTGATGGACATCTGGGTTGATGTGGTACCTTTGCAATTGTGAAGAGTACTACATTAAATATGGAAATGCAGGTGACCCTGTGGTATGATGATTTATCTTCCTTTGGCTATATTCCTAGAAGTGGCATACTTGGATCATATGGTGGTTTTGACCAAATTTACAGTCCCACCAGCAATATAAAAGGGTCCCTTTTTCTCAGCATCCTCGTAAGTATTTGTTGTTCTTTGTTTTGTTAATCTTGGCCATTCTTATTGGTGTGAGATGGAATCTCAGTGTGGTTTTAATTTGCATTTTCCTGATAACTAGGGATACTGAACTTTTTTTTTCATGTGTTTATTGGCTATTTGCATTTCTTATTTTGAGAACTGTCTTTCAGGTTCCATTGCCCACTTACTTACCAGATTATTTGTTACTTTGGTGTTTAGTTTCTTGAGTTCTCTGTGTATCCTAGAAATTATTCCTCTGTCAGATGTGTAGGATGCAAAGATCTTCTCCCACTCTGTGGACTCTCTCTCCCTACTCTATTAATTGCTTCTTTTGCTGTACAAAAGCTTTTTAGTTTTTATGTAATCCCATTTGTCAATTCTTGGTGCAGTTTCCTGGGCAATTGGAGTCTTGTTAAGGAAGAACTTGCCTATGCCTATGTGTTGGAGTGTGTTCCCTATTTTTTTCTTCTAGTAGTTTTAAAGTTTGGGTTTTATGTTGAAGTCTCTGATCTAATTTGAGTTGATTTTCCTACCAGTTGAGAGTTAGGAGTCTACTGTCATTCTTCTATATATTGATATGGCCAGGATATAGCTCAATTGGTAGAGCACCACTCTGTAATCTCTGAGGTTCCGAGTTCACTTCCTAGCACTGCAAAAATGACAGGAGGACATGGCAATCCACTCCCGAAGCAATCCTGAAACAATCAGCCATTGAAAGCCCTATGAGGGTTGCTATGAGTTGGACATGACTCAGTGGCACCGAACAACAACAATATATAGACATCCAATTTTACTAGCAATATTTGTTGAAAAGGCTTTTCTCCAATGCACACCTTTGGTGCCTCTGTCAAAGATCAAGTAGTGGCTGTGGCTGCATGGGTAAATATCTGGGTCTTCTATTTTTTTTCCATTGATATTCATGCCTGTTTTTGTGCCAGTATCAAGCTGTGTTTGCCACTATGACCCTGAAGTAAAGTTTGAAGTCAGGTGTTGTGATGCCTCCTGCATTGTTTTTGCTGCTTATGATTCTTGTCTACATGAGGTGTTTTGTGTTTACATACAAATTTTAGGATTCTTTTTTCTCTTTCTATGAAATAGACCACTGGAAATTTGACAAAGACTACATTGAATCCATAGATTACTTTTGGTAGTATAGTTATTTTCATAATATTAATTCTTCCAATCCATGAGCAAGGGAGATTTTCCATTTCCTAGAATTTTCTGAGATTTCTTTATCTTTAGTGTTTTGAAGTTGGCATTGTAGAGATCTTTAGGGTCTTTGGTTAGATTGACTCCTAAATATTTAAATTTTTGGTGGGCTATTGTGAACAGGATTGTTGTTTTGACTTCTTTCTCTTCTTGTTCATTATTGGTATAAAGGAATGCTACTGATTTTTCAGTGTTCATTTTGTATCCTGCTACTTTGCTAAAGAAACTAATTAGCTCTTAAGAATTTTCTAGTGGAGTTTGTAAGGTCCTATAGGTACAGGATCATGTCATCTGCAAATAGGGATAATGTGATCTCTTCATTCCCTATTTGAATTCCTTTTATTTTTCACTTGCCTGATTGCTCTAGCTAGGACTTCAATCACTATATTGAAGAACAGAACAGAACAGTGGACATCCTTGTCTTGTTCCTGATCTTAGAGGGAATACTTTCATTTTTTCCCCATTTAATATAATGTTGGCTATAGGTTTATCATATATGGCCATTATGGTGTTAAGATATGTTCTGTCTATACCCAGTTTCTTCAAAACTTTTATCACAAAGGGATGTTGAACTTTGTCAAAAGTTTTTCTGCATTGATTGAGATGATTATGTGACTTCTAAAAGTCTCTTGATATACTGAATTACATTAATTGATTGGCATATGTTGAACCAGACTGGCATCTGGGGAATGAAGCCCACCTGGTCATGGTGTGTGATCTTTTTTATGTGTTGCTGTATTTGTTTTGTAAGAATTTTACTGAGGATATTTTGCATCAATATTCATCATGGAAATTGATCTATAGTTTTTTTTTTATAGTATCTCTGTCTGGTTTTCGCTTCATAGAATGAATTTGCAAATACACCTTCCCTTTCTACTTTATGGAATAATTTGAAGAGGACAGGTATTAATTCTTCTTTAAAGGTCTGATAGAGTTCAGCTGTGAATGTGACAGGACCTGGACTTTTCTTTGTTGGGAGGTTCTTTATTACTGCCTCAATTTCATTGCTTGTTATAGGTCTGTTTAATTGGTTTATATCGTCAGGATTTAATTTTGGTAGGTTATGTGTTAAGGAATTTATCCATTTCTTCTGTATTTTCATTTTTGGGAGAGTACAAGTTCTCAAAATTGTCTCTGTATTTCACTAGTATTGGTTGTTATGACTTCCTTTTCATCTCTAATTTTATTATTTTTAATTTTTTTATTTGGAGTCAGGGTCTGAGTTATACTAGCTGCTTCTGGCCTTGAACTGACGATCCCCCTAGTTCTACCTTCTGAGTCAATTGGAATTAGAGGTATGCACCACTCTGCTCAGCTTCATTAATGTCCTTTTTTTAGTCCAGGATAACATGTGTTCAGGATGCCCATTACTCTTAAATTTTCTAGTATTTAATATCATAAAATACTATGTTTCCTTTTTTTTTTTTTTTTTGATATACTGGGGGGCTTAGCCCAGAGTTTCACACATACTTTTTGCATATGCTCTATCACTGAGCTACATCTCCAGGTATTTTAAAGATTTATCTTCAGACAGGGTCTCACTAAGTTATCTAGGCTGCCTGTGGCCTGGAATCTGCATTCCTCCTGCCTTTACCTCCTGAGTTGCTGGGATTATAGGCATGCACCACTGCACCTAGCTGTTTCCATTTTTTAATTGTCTAAAAATAATTCCACAATTCCGCTTCCTGGAGAACACACAAAAATACGCATTCACTCTCTCACACTCACTATCTTCCCCCCCCACAGATTTCTGTTAAAAAGATTCCATTACTTTTAATAATTCCATATAAAAGTTTGGTATCAAGTGGCAAGGGTGAATGACTGTAGGAGGTGAGGATTTTACCTGAATCTGGAGATTCCTACTATTAACTGTCTTTTTACTTCAGTTTTTAATGACTGTTAAACAAATTATATATTTAGGAAGATAACTAATTTTCTCTTTCTGGCACCAAGCTCTTTACAAGCAGCAAGCTGAAAGCTTTATCAACTGTTAGCTCAAAAGGGTGTGAAGAAAGTTTCTAAACATTTATGTCTAATACTGACTCATGGCTATCAATGTCACCTGTATTTCAGATTGTACGTCCAAACATCAAGCTTAATGTTGGAGCCTGGTGCTATGGCACATGCCTATAATCCTAGCAATTCAGGAGGTTGAGGCAGGAGGGTCATGAGTTCAAGGCCAGAGGTAGTCTACATAACTTAGCAACACCTTGTCTCAAAATAATAAAAGAGGTTAGGAACATAGTTTAGTGGTAAAGCATGTACCTAGGATGCATGAGGCCCAGAGTTCAATCTTTGGTACTGGGGTGGGGCAGGGGTCATGGGGAGAAAGAAGTTGGATACTTAACTGAATGTCAAAGTATATGGCCAGAGTTCAATTCATAAATTTCCAAGTAAATCAAATTATTTCAAAATTATTTCAGAAGAAAAAGTTAAAACAGTATGCATATACACAGTAGCAGTACTATGGAAAAATAATGTAATAAAAGAGAAAGGTAATGCTAACTAGGACTTATATTCTCTTATAAAAAGAGGACTCATTAAAACTACTAGAAGAAAGAAGTAAATATTGTATTAATGATGTTTTTAGAAAGGAAAATGATAGTGCTTATTTAACTGGTACTAATTTAGCTCAGTTGATAGAGTGCTGCTCTGTGTTCTCTGAGGCCCTAGTTTGATCCCCAGCAACAGAAAAATGGGAGAAGGACATGGCAGCCCACTCTTGAAACAATCCTGAAACAATTGAAATTTCTGCCATTGAAAACCCTATGAATGGCAGAAGAGCACTGACATAGTTCTGGGCATGGCAGTGTCAAGGAGTGTTCCCTTCTGTTGTACATAAGATCGCTGTTGAGTCAGACCACACTCAACAGCACCTAACAACAATGTTACTATTCCAAAACTAGCACTCTAGTTTAGATTGTATCTGCCAAATGAACAAATAGCAATTTAATACATAGAAAAAATTACACTGCTCTATATAGCAAGGTAGCTTTCCATGTTTCCTAACATGATAGTCAAAATACTGACATAATTGGTCACCATTTTTGCTTATTTTCTTGATTTTTTGGGGGGTTGATACTGAGGGCCTGTGCCCAGGGCATTATGCATACTTTGTTGCCACGGAGCTGCACCCACAGCCCCTTTTTAAATTATTTTTAAATTGAGACAGGGTCTAGCTAAGTTATGCAGGCTGCCTATGGTCTTGAACCTGCAATCCTCCTGCTTCTGCCTCCCCACTCGCTGGGATTATAGGCGTGAGCCATCACGCTGGCTATTCTCTTGATTTTGAGGGAAGGAAAAACAAGCCTTATTTTTAACAACAGTTTGCAGATGTGAGTTGCCATGAGAAAGAGAAAGAGAAGAGGAATGCCTATATGGATGTCAGTTTTAGCATCTTTTCTTTTCTCATACACTGTGCAATTACCCTAAAAAGTCCTAAAGACAGCAAGAGGAACAAGAAAGAGTGTGCATCCCATGAAGGAATAGTGGCCTCAAAACTCTCTATATGGGTTGGGTACGGTGGCTCACACCTATAATCCTAGGGGCTTGGGAGGCAGAGGCAGGAGGATCACAAGTTTGTGACCAGAGGCAGCATGCATAATTTAGCAAGACCCTGTCTCAAAAAGTAAAAAAATGGGCTGGGGGTATAGTTCAGTGGTAGAGCATTTGCAAAGCATGTAAGCGTAGAAGCCTGGATTCAACCCTCCAGTACTGCAAAAAACAAATCTATGTTATGCCTGATTTGATATTTAGGCAATTTAGCACACAAAAGTAATTTTTTTTTTTTTTTAGTATTTGGGGTTGAACCCATGGCCTCACGCATAGTTTGCAAGCACTCTAGCACTGAGCTGCATCCCCAGCCCATTTTTTACTTTTTATTTTCATGCTAAATTATGCAGGGCTGGGATTTAGCTCAGTGGGTAGAGCACTGCACTGCAGTCTCTGCGGCCCCGAGTTCAATTCCCAGCACCGAAAAAATGGGAGAAGGGCCTGGCAATCCACTCCCAAGGCAATCCCGAAGCACTCAGGCATTGAAAACACTATGAGGGTCGCTATGAGTCGATACCGACTCGACGGCACCTAACAACAACAACAACAACAACAACAACAACAACAAAGTTATGCAGGCTGCCTCTGACCTTGAACTTGCAATTCTCCTGCCTCCACCTCCCAAGATGCTGGGATTACAGGCATGCACCCCCACACTCAGCACAAAAGTAATTTTCATAACTAAAATTCAGGTGACAGAATTTTATAGAATTAATGTACTAAAATTCTCCTTAATTTATCACTTCTTAAATTATCTCTCTCCTACATCAGTCATTCATTCCCTACTTGACAGTGTGACTTAGCACCTGTGCAACGCTACCATATACTATCTGGGGTAGCATAAATGCCAGGTTTTTTGTTTGGTTTAATTTATGCTCAACAGAGAGCAAAGACCATCTGTGAAAGAGTAGAGAAGACTTTTGAGGAAAGATTCAAATCTGAAGGCACAACCAGTAGTACTACCCACTTAACCTCTTTAAGCCTCACTGATTTTTTTCCTTAAAAACAAGGATGATAGGATAGGGAATATAGCTCAGTAGTAGAACACCTGCCTAGTATGAATGAGGCCCAGGGTTGAGTCCCCAGTACTGAAAACTAAATAGGGGTGGTAGATATTAACATGAGAGCTTCACAGGATTACTGTGTAAATTAAATGAGGTACACATAGAAAGACTTTAGCACCATCCCTGGGACACAAAAGAGATTAAACTGCAGCTATTATTATATTGCTGATTTGGGTTTGTTTCTCATGAAGAAATTAAGACAGATGTTGTGGTACATGCCTGTAATCCCCACATTCATTAAGGAGTTGAGAGGGAGGACCGTGAGTTTGAGGCCAACATAGACTGCACAGTCAAACTGTCTCAAAAAATCAAAATTAAAAATAAAAATAAAAAGAGAAATGAGATGTCAGCAAGGATAATGTTTCTTCTGAAAACTGAGGAGAAGCCAGGCACGGTGGCACATGCCTATAATCGCAACTTGGAAGGATGAGGCAGGAGGATTCTGAGTTCAAGGCCAGAGACAGTCTGCATAATTTAGTGATACTCTGTCTCAAAATAAAAAATAAAAATAAAAAAGTGGGCTAGGTGTGCAGCCCAGAGATAGAGCATTACAAAGTATGTTCAAGCTCTGAGTTCAACCCCTAAATTCTAAAAAAAAAGAAAAGAAAAGAAAAGAAAAGAAGCAAGGAAGCATGCTTAGAAGAAAAAAGAAGTAAGAACAAATGGTAGAAACATCTTAGCAGAGGAGTGGAACAGGAGGAACATGTTATTTTTAAATTTGGAAGAGTTGGTATGGCTTATTCTTTAAATGACATGGGTAGAGAATGAGACAGCAAAACAAGATAGGAGGAGAATTCAGATTATAGTTAAGTTTAGAAGAATTTTGCAAATGAGTCCATAACGCAAACTAAGTGCTGTAGGAAAACAGAGTATACAGTAGCCTGTGGAAACCACAAATACTCAGTTACAGAGGTATTTGTCTAGTTTTACACCAATGGAAAATATCAACTGTTGGCCATGTAACTCTCTACTGAATACGGTAAGGAAACAATTTTAAAATGCCAAAAAGAAACAATTACTCTTTTAAAGAAGTAATCTTAATCCAAGAGTATTAGAAGACTAAATATTTTTTCTTTAAATGTCTGTCAATCAAATGCACCTTTCTGGATCCAATTTATTTACAGATGTCAAAGTATTGCCTTAGCCGGGGATGGTGGCACATACCTATAATGCCAGCACTGAGAAGACTGAGGCAAGGGGACTGATATGAGTTCCAGGCCAGCTTGCTCTACAGAGTGAGTTCTAGGACAGCCTGGACCACATAGTGAGATCCTGTCTCAAAAAACCAAAACAAACAAATAAAACCAAAACCAAAACCAAACAAAAAATCCCCCCAAAACCAAAAACCACCCACAAAACACTACTGCCTCAAAAACTAAGTCTCCAAGTAAAAACAAACAAACAAACAAAACTCCCAAATCATTCATAACTATTGAAATTGAGTGATGGATACATGGAGCTTTGTTAAGATATTACAATATATTACTCTATTTGGAGCATTTTAAAATATCCATAATATAAAGATTTTTTTTAAAAGCCTTCAAATAACAAGGCATTTTAGCTGTATGATTTGGGGCATGTTAATTTTTTTGAGGTCTGGTGTCCTTGTTTTTTAAATAGGGATACCAACACCTATCTTGCAAGATTAATGTGAAGTTTAGAAATCATGAATGTAAGGCATACAGAGGTATCTTGCTCATAGTATGTGGTTATTATATAGTGACTGCTAGATTGTTGTTGATATGTATGTACTCAAAAGAGCCTGATATTTAGTGGGAATTTGTACTTCTTTACTTATTCTTTATTTAATTATTTTTTTTGTGGTGAAGGGACTGAACCCAGGGTCTTGCACATACTACATAAATGCTCTTTCAGTGAGCTGCACCACACCCCTTTTTATTTTTCATATTGAGATCAGTTTTTACTAAATTGCACAGACTGCGTCTGGCCTTGAACTTGGAATCTTCCTGCCGCTAGGATTATATGGTTGCACCACACACCTAGCTAATTTGTACTTCTTTATAAGATTAACATTTTATTTCTCTAAAACATCAGTGCTATTCCTTTCAAGTAATTTTCATTTCTTTAACAATACACTAAATATTTTTGAAAAGTTTTACTTAAGATTGACTTATGGATTTCCAATAGTTTATTTTTCTTATTGTCAATGGGATAAAATTTGATACATTGAAGGAAGGACTTCATTTTTGAACATTGTTAAGTCATTCTAGTCAACTCCAGTGGGTAATCAAAGCATGCAATACTAGCCTGAACCAAAAACTAGATGAGTTGGAATAAGACAAAAATTTTTATATGGTCCATTAGAAATCATCTAAAGGATTCTTTCATCACTATATATTTAAAAAAATTTGCTTTGGACCTTTATTATCCATTCAATGTAACAATTTTTAATCTTCCTACTTACCGATATATTACTGCTATTGCTGGATACACTGAAAGGGTCAGTACTTGAAGTGGCAAAAGGATCAGTAGACGATTGCTTGAAGAAACAGTCAGATGCAAATGGATCTGAACCTCTGAAAGGGTCACCACCAAATGGATCTAAGGAAATAAACCACAGATACAAGAGACTAAAAAATTGTTTCCTATAACCTAAAGGCATTATCATTGCTTCAATTAAGACATTTTGGAATGTTAGCATGAACTTCTGGTTTAAAATGGTGGACTAAAGAAAGCCTCTCTACGATGTGATAAAACAAAGGAATTAGAATAAAAAGGAACAGAAACCAAAGAGGAGATTGTGAGATGGTCACAGGTTGCAGAATGGCGCTGAGCAGCAAGAGGGACTGAACAAGACACATCTCCAGACACTGCTTCCTATGGAGGAGGGGAAACAGACTTCATTCAAAGAGGTAAACCAGAAAGTTCTAGCTGTCAGACTGGCCATCCCACAGGACAATTCCATAGTCCTTGAAGCTCCCGAACTCTTCTGGAATTCTGGTAAGACAGTGGCTCTTCCTGACTGCGGGGTTCAACACTGGAGAAGTGACTCTCTTTCCCATGCTCTATGTCTCACAGAGCCCTGACTTAGCAATCATCTTGAAAGGGAACCTACTGCATAAGATTGAGCTACCCCAGAGAACATAAAAACAAAGAATTATCATCTGTGGTGAGCCTGGGGTGACCTACCACACCATCAGAAGGCTACACAGCTGCATCAGGCGGTTATAGTGAGGGAGAGATGGGACGCTGATGTGCTGACAGGCTCAGGCAGCAAGAGGCTGGGGAAAGTTGCTGAGAAGCAAGCCCCTCTCCTCCCACCAGGGAGAGGAGACTCTGCCATCTCCTGAGGGGAGCTACTGAAACTGTTAACTTTGAGCCATGGTCAGATAAAAAGACTCCATCCTCAACTGACCACCACCTCCACCTAACAGACTCTAATATTAGAGGCCACAGAGAGGAGGCCCTCAATTTTTCTTCCTATTCTTCTCCTCACTCTCTTCTTCTTCCTCCTCCTTCCTCCTCCTCCCCGTTCTTCCCTCCCTCTCTCTCTCATTCTCTCTCTCTCTCTCTCTCTCCCTCTCTCTCCCTTCTTTCCCTCACTCCCTCCCTTCCTTCCTGCTATGCTGGGGATTGAATCCAGGACTTTATATGGAGCCACTGTGCAGTACTCCCAGCCTTTTTCTTATTTTTGTTTGGAGACAGGATCCCATACCACATTGCACAGGCTACCTGTGGGGCTCAAGATCCTCCTGCTTCAGCTCCCAGAGATGCCGGGGTTGCAATGGAGCAAGTTAGTGTCTGGCTCTTTTTTTTTTTTTTTTCCCCATTTTCTAACTTTCTTCTCATTTTTTTCTATTCTTACCTCTGTTCATTGTTAATTTTCATTTTCTTGCATCCCTTTTTGCCAATGTAATTTTTATCTTTTTTTAGGGCTTTAAAAAACTTTTTATGCCTATATATCTCTTTTTCTATTTACTATACTTTAAATCTCCTAGGTTTACTATTTCTTATTGTTCTTCTTATGTTTACCTAATTCTGTTTATGTACTTTTTCTTTATCATGCAATAATTTTTATTATCTTTACCTCCTTTCCCTCCCTTCTCCTAACATTCATTTCCTCTCCAGATCTTCTTTTTCCTCTCTTTTACTTCATCCTTGAGGCATGCCTGTCTTCCCTTCCTTCCCCTCTTCTTAATTCAGACAAATACTATTCCTTCACCCTAAATATTTTGTAACTTCAAAGCTTACTCTATATTATTATTGCCATTCTTTGCTCAGTGAGGATTAGTGATCTAGAAGTTAGCTTTAAGTGATTCTAAGTTATTTCTATATTTAGTTTGGTTTGTACTTACTATAGTGGTTTGTCTTCCTCTCTGGGAATGACACTGGAGATTCTGATCTCAAAGAAAGCCACTCACTAAAAAGACCCCCCCCCCAAAAAAAACAAAGGATATCCCTCCTACAGATGCACAGATCACAAATCAGAAACACAAGAAACATGAAAAAGCAAGGCAACGTAGATCCTCCAAAAGACCATGATTCTTTAACCACTGAATCCAAAGACATTGAAACAGCTGAAAAGTCAGACAAAGAATTTACAAGTCTACTTGTAAAAATGACCAATGACTTCAAAGAGGATACAAACAAGCAAATGAACAAAATAAGGAAATCAGGTAAGGAAGGTCACCAATGTAGAAGACAAAGTCAGCAAAATGGATGAGAAATTCCACAAGGAAATAAAGATTCTGAAAAAAAAAAAAAAAAAAAAAAAAAAAAAAAAAAA